>JARYHS010014963.1:0-57979 GCA_031002005.1 Vandiemenella viatica
AATTTCCACAGGGTTTCTATCTCACACTTGGTGAATTGTTGTTTGCTCTAATTACTAGCTTGTCGTTTTTAGTGTGTCGAACCAATAATTAGCCAAATCGTCAATATCGTAGATCCTGTGGGTATGACTATCACTTTATTCTTCGAGTAATGAAATTTACAATTTGATTCGTCTATATTTGGAATCGAATTGTAAGTCTGAAAGTCAACCAAACCGACTGTGTAATCACCTTGGCTCAAATCTATTGGTGGAAGTAATCACAGCCCAAGAATGAACTGGTGCCTGACAAGCAGTGTGTTACAGACATGTGTTATCTTGTCCAAGGTTCGTTCAAGACTGATGTCATACATTTTCATACAGGAATTTTAAACACAAATGTCCACAAACATGTGTGCCAAACTTCTGGTGTTGCTGCACATTGTACTGTATTCTGTTCCATGCAAAGTATCGTTGTAACTCCAATGATGGAGGAGGTAAGTCACCAGAACTGTCAAAGTATTTAAACTACACCATCTTTGTACTTAATGTAAGCAACCCAATGTGTTCCAGCACTTTTAGCACTATCCAAGTTCACAATTCCACATTCACGTTCACGAATTTTTTTGGGCAATGTGTCATGCATGAAAACACCACGAACATTTGGTATGCGCAAACGCTTTACATGTTTACGTATGTCATCGTCCGTCAGCGGCTGAACCGACTTTTTTTTAATCCAGCCCATCTTTCCGGTTTGGTTTCAATATACCTTTACCCCTCATGGCAAGTGTCTCCATCGTTTTGTTGTGTCGTTTCTCCTCAGCCAACTGCTTATTCGCCTCTTTCGCTGCTTTAACAGCTTTGATGACATTAGCCACACCACCTGCTAGAGCACCAGCAGCTGACAAGCCAGCAAATAATGGTATTAATGAAGAATACCCCCTTCTTTTTTTTTCTTCGGTTTCTTTTTCTTAACACCTCTGCCAACTTTAACTTGGCACGCATGGCCCTATTAACCAAGAATGCCGCTGCACGTTCACCAAACTTTGCATCTTTAGCCTTCATTCTATCCGCAGCCCTCTCGACGAGTATCCGATCTGCTTCAGCTCTATCTGCCCCCTGTGCATGAGCATGTCGTGTTCCCTGCAGGCTGCATCTAGTGGGTTGATACCCTTCTGCCCAAGTGCCAACCGTTTTTCCAGTTTAGTACCGGGACCACAAAACTGGTATGTAGGTATATGCGCCTCAAAAGGCATCTTGTCGATGAGCTTGTTTAAAGCCACGGCCCTTCTTCTTCTTCCTCGTAGAGGCACTGTTACCAACTAACATACTTTAGTTGTTCGCGCACCTATATATAGCCGGAGCAACCACCTAACCTTGTCAATATGAGTTTGTCAAACAGCGAGACACATTGCCCGTGAGTAATGTTGATGTTGCCGTCACTAATACTAGACGGAAGAAGAATGGACCTCTGTTCCCGGAGACAGTGAGGGCAATAGTGTGGCCCATCAAATTGTGGGAAAACCAATCTCGTTCAAGGAGTTTAAGAACCTGTGTGGGTACTCCTGGAATGATTGTAAACATGGATTTTTGGTTATTGACAAAGACTGCGACATGTACCATGGAAGATATCGCAACGGATTTGATTCATTTTTGAATAAATAGCTGCGCACACTGTCTTCTGACATCATTACAACCATGGACAAGTTTGGGAGAACTTCAACGACACAGAATAAGAGAGTGTTTGTGCACCCACCTCAACATATACTGTTGCGAAGGATGGTAATTTGGATTGCCAGGGCAAAGTACTCAAACGTGTAGCTGACCCCATCGATGATGACGATGTGGTAACAAAACGATATGCTAACAAAGCTATTAATGATGGTTTAATGTTTTTAAAATCGATGGAAATGACTATGGTTGAAACTATAATTGCAACAGGTGACTTTCAAGATAATGCATACATACTAGATACGGGTAGAAATTATCGTGAAATCCAAGTCAATGGTATGATCCTCTCAGTAGACAAACCAAAAAGGGTTGACGTAAAATTGAATTGGGTATACGTTAACTATCAAGGAGAAGTACTCCATGTGAATCGTGGCGATAAAATTAGTTTTTTCCCAGCATATGAGCCCCACGAGCCGTTTACAGCACATGTGACTTTAACATATAAAATAATACAGTAACCTGTAATAAGCTTCATTCGATGTGTAAACATGGACCCAACAACAACTAAACGTGGTATCATAAAGGCCCGCAATGCAATTCGACGCAAGTTACTCGAGCTGAAGACGGGCCAAATTGACTCTGAGAGATTCTTCAAGGATTCATTAAGACCTGTGACAGATACTATGGAAAGAGTTTTCTTACCTCAGCGACATATACAGCAGCAGTCTCCTCTCTTGATCAAAGATATCTTGAAGTCACTTGGTCGAAGTGATCGAGATTATGATTCTGTGTATGGTGTTCGATGGAAGAATGATTCACTAATGATTGGAAACTCACCTGTTACTATTGATGAAAATGTGATTGTAATCGATGGTGATGAATGAAAGAACTAGAGGATTAATGGAGTTGTTGTTTTTGAAAAACCCAAAACAGTATACTGCCAAAGACTTGAAAAGCTACTTTGAAATATTAAACAACACGAGTGCCCACAGAGTAAAATTTAGTCCATCTGGTAAATTCTGAAACCAGCTACCAATATTAAGTATAAAACCATAATCTCTAAAATTGTCAGTCAGTCTGGTTCTGGTCTTCTTCCCATGAAGGAATATGTGTATTGGGACGATCCGAATGAACTCGTTGAAAGATTGAAGTTACTTACCGCATCGACATCAGCAGGACATACGGCACACTCCAACGAAATTTTATCAGTGGTTGAAGAACTTCGTGAAAGAAACATTATATTGTAACATGGATCAAGTTGTGGCAGAACTCCATCGACCAGCAAGAAGAAATTTCCCAAGACGTCATGTAGTAATCAAAGGACTCGATGATCTGTGGCAAGCTGATATTGTAGAAATGATCCCATACTCTCGTAAAAACAGAGGCTACAAGTATATACTGATGGTGATTGATACTTATTCAAAGTATGCATGGGCAGTACCCCTCAAGAACAAGACAGCTAGTGTGGTTGCTGATGCTATGAAGAAAATACTAAGTGGTGGTCGTGTACCTAAAAACTTACAGACTGACAACGGAAAAGAGTTTTACAATTCCAAGTTCAAGAATCTCATGACTAGCTATGGTATTAATCACTACTCAACATACATCTTAAAGCATCAATAGTTGAACGATTAAACAGAACTATTAAGAATGCAATGTGGCAAGAATTCAGCAGGCGTGGCTCACATCGGTGGATTGAACTTCTTCCTCAGTTAATGTCAAATTATAACAACAAGTGGCATAGCACCATTAAAATGAAACCTTGTGATGTAAAGGACAACTCTTTACTTTCTACAGTGTACTTCCGTGTGAAGACTACCACACCAGCAAAATTCAAAGTTGGTGACCATGTTAGGATTAGTAGGTTTAAAGAAAAGTTTGACAAAGGCTACCTGCCAAACTGGTCAACTGAAGTGTTTACCATCAGAAAAGTTAAATTATCAAATCCTGTAACTTATTTACTTAAAGATTATCAGGGTAAAGATATTGCAGGAGCATTTTACCAGCAAGAATTACAATTAACAAAACATCCAAGTACATTTCTTGTTGAACGAGTAATAAGGAAAAGGAAGAATATGGCATTAGTGAAGTGGTTAGGTTTTGATAAATCACATAACACATGGATAAATGTAAAAGATTTATTTAAATTATGATTCTTCAATAAACATCAGTACAACATATATTTGTTGTTTTTTTCTCTCCTCACCATAGTTAAGAGACTATTTTTTTACAATTTTCTTTGACAATATAGAGTCTATTTTACAATATAGAGATCATTTTACAGTATATGACTAATACTAAGTACAGTGCACTGACAAAACCCGAAAATATGACACTATTTACATTAGACAGATGAACAACACTTCTCAATTAACACGTCATGATCGACATTAGACAACTTCATCAACAGCTATTTACACATGTATTGTCACATTAGACAACTTCATCAATTGATATTTACACGTCATGATAGACAGATGACCAAAACTTTTGCTATTACAATTAATGATATTCACAAATATTTACAACACAACCCACCCTCCAGTGCACTGTAAAATATACACGGGATAAACGCTATATTTATTCTTCATTCATACATTATTTTACAAAACTCATTCACTCTCTGGTACAGACTTGTGCCCCCAAGGTAGGGTCCCAATCCCGTCGGGGTAAATATAGCGTTTATCGTCCAATCTAGACAGACCCAGCTTGGATACTTCAACAGTTGTTACTCTATGGAGATTTGATGCAAATCGGAGTTGTTTGTGGTGCTTCACTGGTGCACCATGTAAACAGTCAATATAATCTTGTATATTAAGTTTTTTTGTTACTGTGCGCCCCAGACCCTTGGCCCGTCTTGAGGTCTGGTTAGATTCTAGTCGGAATGAATACATTTTCGACCTTAGACCCGCAAACTCACAATCAGGGAACCATTCGCCTCATCTTTCATAACTCCAACAACCTTTTCGTTATAGGGTTCTATATTGAAACGATTATTGGGTTATATCCAGACGTGTCGAATTCCTCCCTGTTGCGTTTCATTACTTCATATGGATCACAGCCGTTCACCAAATAGATGAAACTGTCTGTGTCCATATAAAGTAATCTTCGGGCGTATAAACCTGCGGAATGCAAATTCATAGTGAAATCAGTACATCCGCAGTTTAGACAGATCGAGAATGCACATCCCGACGTACTAGCGGCTTGTTGAAAGTATCCGCACTGTTCGGCCATCTCCAGAGCCACATAAGTCCTTTCTCGACAATTTCATTACGTCTAAAGTGTGGTGAAGCCACATGCTTGCGGGCACCGCGGGCGGCCCGGCCAACCGGTACACCAATTTCCACGTCGTGGTGTTTTCTAAGGTTCTCCATTGTTTTGCCGGAAATTGAATTGTTCATAAGTTGAAAAAGTCTCTCTCAAATTCTGATTTGGCTGACTGATGAGAACGCGTGTTGAGAGAGATGTATTCTTCAACCACGGTGACTGATTGAAAGAAATTACCCGGTGTACCGTGCCCAACTTCATCCCCAAGCCTACACATTGCTGGAGGACTCGGTAATGGATAACATATCGAACCTTATCCTCCAACGTAGTCATCAGCTTGGAGAAAGTTGATCTAGGGGCGCGGCTTGTGGTCTGGACATGGCGGTAGGTCTGCTAGATTGTCGTGTATATCCTGGGGAATCGTCAAGTCTACCTCTAAAACGAAACCCCTAGGTGAGTCGGGATGCTACGCTCATGAAGTCTATGCTAGCAATCTGCTCGCCGATAACCATCGAAAACCCTCCGGAGGGTAGATACTCCGACATGGCCCAGCCGTACAGATTGCTTACATCAAAATACATGATGAAATTTTTCAGGTGCGTCGTGGTTGTACTCCGCCATGTACCGGGTTATTGCCTTGGCATACCTATGGACGCACTGACAAATACCACCACGAATTCCACGTTTCGAAAAAGAGAAGCATGTCGATATCTGTCAGAAGATCAGCTCGACACGCGTTCTCTTTAACATGGCCTGCCACGAAAGGCCTGGAGCTGTGATATAGTAGGGCGGGGTCCAGGGTGTACTGTCCAAACATACAGCCCTAAATTTTCAAACAGATCCGCAAGTAGCCGTACATCTGTCCACATGTACAGACCTTGCGTATTCTTCTAAATTCTTGATCTGGAAAAACCCGCCACACTTGTGTCGCGTGTTCGTAGTCATCATCCGAAATATCAGACTCTGACAGCGAACTATAAAATTTAGACTTGGGAGGGAGCGTGGCCTCTTTGAGTTTATCCCACGAATCCATGTATTCGTAAGGGAAGACTCCTTTTCGCTTAACCAGTTGGAACTTCTCGGGGTCCGTGAAATGCATTACTGGTAATGTACATAAAACTGGTCCTCAAGAGTTCCAACCAGCTTATCTAATGAGGACTGCATGAAACGGTACGAGTCCAGGAACCACAAAGTGATTGACGTACCTTTAATCTTTTTAGAATACGAAATATAACGTTCAGTTGTGATGGGCAGGACATCCATCCCATCTTCATCGAGGTGTGCTAGGCACTAACAATTAAGTGCGCATCATACCAGACAAATTGTGGAAAAAGACGGGTATGTACCTTTGATTCTTGTACTGTAAATTACAGTTATTGTGTGCAGCACCCTCTGAATGCACCTGTGATGTGAGTCAGTGATCGCGAACTTACGGCCCCCGGTGCAAAGCCGTCACCACAGATGTGGCATACCGTGGCACTGGTAAATTTTGCTCATCATCAGCGGACATTACAAGAGGTGTGACCGCCTTGTAAATTCTATCAACGTCATGGGCCAGGTTCACGAGTTGTTCCACCAGCCACGTCACGGGTTTTCACCTGAGAATGAGTCGAATCGGTTCAGCTGAGGGTCGTATGCGCAAACGAGCTGGTATGCCACAGCAAAAGGGATGTGTTCCTGTACTGATGTGAGTAAGAGGCGTTGGGGTCGGGTCTCGCACGTATCAAAGGGTTTCAACAAACATTCAAAGTCCGCGTTAAACGACGAATGGTACACGCTGTTAGTGTAACAAAATCTTAAACTTTAAGGTTTTTGTCTTCGTCGCCGGGTAGGTCCACTCTTACAGCGCCAACCCTTGCGCAATCCAACCTCATGGCGCTCCAAGAGATCTTTGCGACTGAAATGCTGCAGCATCTATCACATATGAAAATCTGCCTTTTATGCCTAGTAATGAGGATCTGACTAACTTTGGAATAGTTCTTGATCAGCAGTAGTGAAACTTATCTTCACCCTCTGTAATCAACAACATGTTTATATGGAAATCGCGTTTCACTGCAGCATGATGGAGGGGGGCCTACAACTCTATGTTTTTTACCATCTGGTTCAAGCCGTAGACATTGATCGAATATTCAGGGTTTTGCCTCTCAAATTTAGAAATGTCTGACAATTTTACAGGGAAGTCTATGCCTGCAAAATCTAAATCGTACTTGGAACGTACTTTAATATAATGATTAACTCTATATCGCGTTCTGCCACCTGTTCGTGAAATGCCAGGATCGTCCAAATGAAAACAACGATCATTACTGTTATCAACGTTGATAATTGGCTTTCTTTGCTTGGATATCGGATGGCAGGTCTATAAATGAAGAGCCCCGAAACAGTGGTTCGAATTTAGCTACATGGATGTCGAGGGCGTTAATTTGATCGAGGCATTTGCCACTGATCCCGGTCCTGGAATTCACTAAATTCGTTCTTGATATCTTGAAACACATAGACTTCATACCACTCTTCCAGGGAAGCGCTTAATGTGAGTTCGCGCATCTTGGCATAAAACAAATACGGCTGACGTTAGTGATATTGTTCTTCTGAATTTGGAAAAGGCAATCCAGCCCCACCTGGCATTTTACAGCCGGTGTTGAAGGATTGTGAATAATCGCGGAAATTTGGTCTTTAAAAATTTAAACATGCTCTAATAAAATTGCCTGGATCTTTAAAATTTTCAGTATTTACAACAGTGATGTGAAGTAACCTATTCCCGTAAGCACTTGCCCTGATAGTTGGCTTCAAGCGCGTAGCATCCGGCTTACCTTTTTCCCCACCCTCATTAACGGTTGCTGGTGTATTGGGCAGCCACTGGGACGATGGTTCGTCTGCAGCCCAGAGTGCCTCTACTGGCGACAGTGGCTAATAGATCGTTTGGATCTTCCCACGCACTGGTGCTGGGATGGGATATGTCACTGCTGGAATACTCCTCGCACTGGTGCTGGGTTGGTTTATGTCCACTATTGGAATACCCCATAGTGCTGCAAGGTCTGGTGGTGACATATAAACATCTGAAAATAGACACAAAAAAGATTCATAGTTACAAGTATGGAAAACAAAGCAGTCTATAAAATGAATACATTACCTGACATTTTAATGCTTTTTGATGGACCGTCATCATGGGTTGCCTTCCGTTTGTGTGTAGGTTGCACACTGGTAAGGCCAACAGTATTCACATCATCTGCAACATAATAAATAATGTCTGTCATATATGCGTTAAGTATTAACATGAAAAATAATTTAAGTACCAAACGATTGCCAGTAGGAAAACAATTCATGAGTTCTAATCACATGCATAGCACCTCCACTCACATCTACAACAAAATAAATAATGTCAGTCACATGCACTAAGTATTCACACGAAAAATTATTTAAAGTATTAAACACTTGCCAGTAGTAAAACAATCCATCAATTCCTGATGTTAATCACAGGCAAAGCACATTCACTCACATCAGCAACAAAATAAATAATGTCAGTCACATATGCACTAAGTATTCACACAAAAATTATTTAAAGTATTAAACACTTGCCAGTAGTAAAACAATCCATCAATTCCTGAGTGTTAATCACAGGCAAAGGACCTCCACTCACATCTGCAACAAAATAAATAATGTCAGTCACATATGCACTAAGCATTCACACAAAAAATTATATAAAGTATTAGCTACTTACTGGTAACGCCAACAGCATTCATTTCATCTGCAACAACATAAATAATGTCAATCATATGCACTAAGTATTCACACGAAAAATAATTTACAATGTTAATCACTTACCGCCTACAAGATTGTACCGCACCTCTAGGTTGTCCATTGTTACCGATCGTGAGTCTACAAATTCATCACTGATTAGTTGCGAGATGCCTGGAAGACCTGTAAAATAAAATTAAAATAAAACTTACTTATTTATAATAATAATTATAATAATACTTAATAAAAGAAAATTCACTCACCATTTGCTAAATACTGTTCGATGTCTTCAGCAGTCAGTACTCGATCCATGATGTAAGATACTGGTGATCAATGAGGCTGAGAAGAAGTTTGGCACAGAATTTATACCCTGTCACGAACGGTAAATTGTGCCGTCGAAAGTAGGTCCCAGTCCACACACACTCCAGGAATAGTTCCTAACGGGACCCGACGCGTCACCCGGAAACAGCGCTGCGCTATGAAACTACGCACTCCAGGAATAGCGTATAACGGGACCGATTGCTCGCCGACGCGTCATCTGTGTCGCGCGCTGGGAACAGAAACAACCGTTGTCGCCTGCGGGGTTATGCGCCCGAGTCATCTGTGACTCGCGCCGGGAATAGAAACAACCGTTGTCGCCTGCGGGGTTGTGCGCCAGACTAAGCTCCACAGAATACTCAGATAGATTCAGGTTACGGCCGTAGGATGCTGCCGCCTGGTGCCGGCGCGGCGGGGAGGGGAGGGGAGGAGCTCCCCCCCCCCCCACACCTGCCGTATAACGGGATATGTGCCAGCTTCCCCCTTCTCCTCCTACTCCAGGTTGCAATCTCGAGCAGAAATGCCAAATTTTGGACATAAAAATAAGTTTAAATTCTAAATTTTTGTCATTATTTATAAGCTCCATTTTATTTATTTTGTTTTCTTGTGTTTTTGTTTCATTAATTTCAATAATAAAATAACATTTAAACTTGATTTTTGTTTTAGGCATATGGTTTAAGATTGTAAAAACTTAAAATTTATAAAACTTCAAAGAGTAGTAGAGCCCTCAAGATGACATGCATTACTAGTTTTTTTTTTTCGTAATCTGTGTTAAAGTACGCAAATTTTGATACCTCTTGCGATAATGTAGCATGAAAATTATTTTTTTTCGCATACATGGACGGGACACCCTAGCGTTCGCGTAACATACTGAAAATATTTTTGAACCTTATTGTTGAGAAAACAACTGACAGAAAATGATCCATAGTGGTGATACAAAATGTTTTTTGTTTATCATGCGGTATCTAAAAATGGTTGTGTACTTATTTTAAGTTTAACTATTATGAACAAATATGTATGGATTAATTCAGTACCCTTTCTATTTTCTGTTGTTATTTTTTGAGTTCCAGCAAGCTGAAGTTGCCTGGAGTTAGTATTGAACACAGCCACCGACTATGTGAGACTCACTGCTACTTTGAAAACGCATCACGGTCTGTAAGCACGAATTGCAGATAATTAGGAGAAGACTGTCACAACATTCTGAATTGTAATAGAAAATAGTCTTACAGTGCCGTAAAATAAGAACAAAAGTTATGTGGTGTGCCCTGATTTAAAACTGCCATATTTGTGGCGAGTAGATTGCTATGCCCATACAGGTTACATACTGAACACACATGTCGTTATTTACAGGTTTTGCTTTTATTTCAGAGTGGATTGAACCTATGTCATAAATACAAATTGGCAACTTGTAAATAGTGCCGTGCAGTTTTAAAATCTCACAGAAAATTAGATTTGATTAGTCAAACCAGAACTATGAACCATAGAAACTGACGGCTTTGGAAAAAAAATGTATAAACAAGCCTTGTGGGAAAAAATTAAAATCGCTGACTTACAAATTGCTGCTTATATCGCCAAGATTTCTGCTTTTGTAAAAGTGGATAATTTCATACAATGCTGCTCATATATGAAATTAGAATTTTCTCTGGACTTTGAGAAATAATGATTCAAACGACCAGTCAGACAAAATGTTTGGCTACTGCTTGCCTAAACGCAAATTTTCTACAGAAAGTTATGCCACTATTTGGTGATCTTACTTGTACTTTATTTTAGCTATTAGTCCAGTAACGGCGTAGTTTTATTTTGCAACATATAACGTATAAAATATTTTTATTTTGTATATATTGATGAGAGTATTCAGAAACCAAGTTTTCGAGCGCCGACATCGTCATCAGAATTTTCCGTGGCCAAAAATAATCAAAATTTTTACACTTTTTCGGTTTTTCGTCTATAACTCCCTGGTGAGCCTTAGCACAAAGAAACGAAAGAACTTTCTACAATTTGTAGTACAAAGTTTTTCTAACAGAAAACCAAATAAGCTGCTGTTCAAAAAATAAGCAAAATTTCATATTTTTCCTAGAAGTTAGGTTTTCACCTACTTTCTCATTTTAAATGCCATGGAACACATCTATATATACTTCATACGTGTATGTATTTCTGCATGAAAATGTATTTATTAAAATTGTGTTTTGATTACTGATGGTCATATGGCACTTTGGGTCGGAGATGCACCCCTTGTCATGACTTATCGGTGTACGGAATCTCACTTCTGTGTACCTAGATACTTTTTTTTATTAATTCACATGTTCTTCCAACCACTGTCTGAAATAGTAATACGTTGAGGAAGGCGTTTATTGTACCTGGTGTTTTTACTTCTTTAATGAAGTGTGCACAAGGCATTTGAACACTCCTAATCGAGGAGCTTTTAGATTATTTTATTATGAAGCGAGTGACATACCTGAGATTCAGCTCTGTGTTTAGTTGGGCTGTTGTGTACAAACCATGACCCTTCACTGATAACCCAAGCATTTTGCTGTGGAATATTCTTTGATGTAATTTGCTGTGGCTTGCAAATCCTCATTGGCTCACAGGACTAGGGTGAAGAGGGTCATGAGAGTATACAAGGGGTATGTTGGTAATGAGGCATGGAAAGATAGTGGAATAAGAATTAGGGGAGGTGAATAGAAGGGAAAAGGTGACCATGATCACAAGTTGTACTCATTTTGAAGCAAAATGTTGTGGAAGGATTTCTGTATGCAGCATAGTGATAAGGAAGGGTTAAGTTATCAAGAGAATTGATAAAGTAACTATACAAATCAAGTAACGCTAAAGAATTTAAAGTCGAATTAGTAGTGTAAACGTTAGTTGGGAAAAAGGAAAGGGGAAAAATAAGTTAGTATGGAAATTGCCACTAGAGGAAGCGCTCCATCCATCCTTCGTTTAATTTATTATTAATATATACAATCTACATTAACTGCAGACCAAGACCAACTCTGAAGTGTTTCACTGATTGGGCCTGTTGAGTAGAGTACATGTATATCTGACTTGAATCTGGTATCGATTACAGAGAAGAATGTTCTAGTACTTTCCATATCACTGGAGATGTACATCAAAGAGTAGTTTTAGTCTGACTGTTGTCAAGTAAAAGTGTAGTTATAAATTGTATGTGTGTTTGTGCCTAAATAAAAGAATAATTACAGACCGTATAGTATGATTAACATAATTAACTGGTAGCAGTCTGTAGTTGACAAAAGGTCTGTGGCTTACAAAAAGGAAAAGTGCTGTCGAGTATTTAAGAATGTTTTATTTCAAGTAAAATGTCAGACATTGTTACACCGGTTTTTAACGGCGAGGACTATGAAAATTGGAAGAAAAGGATAACGGTGTATCTAAAGATGAAGAAATGTTATACAGTGGCTTCAAGAGAGAAAACAAGTATGGATATGCAGAAAACTTGGGAGGAAGATAATCTTAAGGCAGTAAACTACATGTATGGTGCTATTACGAATAAGCAACTTGAGTTTGTGAGTGATAAAGGCAATGCTTTTGAAAATAATGACAAATTTCGACGAATTATACTCCAGGAAACCGACTGCACTCCAAATAAATTGTAGATCAATCTGGAAAAGATGAAATTAAAACACTACAATGAAACAGCGACATTCTTTATTTATTTTGAAAAGACAGTGAACGAATTGAAAGCTGCTGGGGCTAAAGTGACTGAGAAAGAAAAATTAAACTTCATGTTAAGAACTTTACCAGATTCATTGAGCTACATCGGTGATTCAGTCCATGTTTTGAAAGAAGAAGATCAAATATTGAATTTGTTAAAAGTAAAATTCGATTAATGAACTCAGTGGCATAGCTAGGTCAACAAGGGCCCAATGCAAAAAAATTATTTTGGGCCTTCAGGCCAGATGGGCGACCTTTTTTTGCTTTGTGTGCTGGTAGGGGTCACCTGCGCTGAGGATGGGGGCCCGGGGGCCCTTGAGTTGTGCTTAGTCGTGGGCCCTCTAAACTGCGCTTGGGCCCCCTGAGCTTAGGGGCCCCGGTGCACTGCACCGCCTAGCCCCATAGTAGCTACGCCCCTGAACGGACTTGAAAGACAAAGGTGAAAGTGAATGTGTAACAACAAATGCATTCCATAGTCTGAGAAAATCGGTACGAGTCGTCAGGAACAATTGTGTTGGGGTTACGGAAGAGGAGGTCATTTCAAGAGAGATTGTCATCAAAGTGAAGTATATGAAAGAGGCACAAGGAATCACACCAGGCAGTATCAAAGAAGCAGCAGAGGAAATAACCATCCACGTGGAATCTTCAGAGGTCACAATAATGATCAACTGTGGAGCGGAAGTAAATTTAAAGCTAGAACCTGCGAATGAAGTATGTCAAGACATTAGATACAGAAACTTAATAGGTGCTCTTTTGTACATCAGATCAGGAACTAGACCAGATATCAGTAACAGTGTTAATTACTTAAGTAGATTTCAGAATTGTTACAGTACAGTTCATTACTAGTATACATTAAGAATATTAAAGTATTTGAAATTGAATTTATGGAGAAATGAAATTGTAAAAGTTTTGGATTGCTATGTAGATGGAGATTGGGCAGGTGATAGTGTAGATCGAAAGTACACGACTGGGAATGTAATTAGATTGTTTGGAAATTCAATATTTTGGAAATCGTGAAAACAATGAGGTGTCACCAAATCTTCCACTTTTGCTGAATATACAGCATTGTCAGAAGCTGTTACTGAACTTAAGTTTGTTTTGGATGTATTAAGGACTTTTAATGTTAATGTTGGGGAGCCTGTCAATTATATGAAGATGACTCAGGAGCAGTAAATATTGCGAAGTATGGTAATTTTTCAAATAACTAAAAGTATATTGAAGTACACTATCATTTTGTGAATGAGTGTTATACAAATGGTGTAATAGACATTGTGAAAATAGATTCAAACGAAAACATTGATAACATATGTATGAAGTTATTATGTAAAGCTAAGTTTAAAAGGTTTAGAGAGACGTTGAATGTGAATTAATAGAAGTCTAGATATAATGTAAGGAGGCATGTTGAGTATAGTACATTTAAATCTGAATGTGCCTAAATAAAAGAATAATTACAGAACGTGTAGTATAATTAACATGGTCATTAGGATTCTATGGTATGTTGTTTCACATGATTTCTTTCTGCTGTTTCTTCTATGGGCACCTTAGTGAAAATATTTTTGACTGACATTCGCCACAGTTTAAAGATTTGTGCAATTGAGTAATTGTGTTATACACTGCAATAGAGGTATTTGGCAGCATTGGTATATGTGAATGGGTGTATTGAACAGGATGGGCCCTTTTACAGACCACATTGGAAATATTACTGTTATCTTTTGTGCAATGAATTTTTTATCGGCCCACTCCTAAGCAGAAAGATAATTACCACAAAAAACTTTTTATATTACTAAGCAGCCATTTAATACATTTTTGTAGCAACGGGTTACCCAGATCTTCGTTCCAATATTCTTATGAGCTGTAACATACCCCGTGACTGATGACGAGAAATCATTCTGTTGTTTTGGGTTGGCGGCAGGGGCGCCGACTCTGTGGGTGCTCGGAGGCTCTGGCACCCATAAGAGGTAATCAGTGGGTGCCGAACACCCATGAACACGGACACTGAAAATGATTAGTAATCGACGTCAAGTGACACCTATGTCACACACCGCGTGGCGAGAAAAGACGTCTCGACGTGCTCACACTTGTTCATGCCCAAGGAGAATATAAACACTAAGTTAGGTCATAAATAGCACTATCTAATGTGTGGTAAGTAAGATTTGTAAAGAGCGCGCTCACAAGCGAATCAAGCATTCGACCCGCCATCCGTCCGTTGCGCCACAGTGGCTCGTAGGCTGTATCACGTGTCTCACTCATTCCTAATCGAGCTGCTAAATAAAGCACGTGCTTTGAGGGCACGCTGCGGTTTATGCTATCTTGTTTAATTGGGAAAATTATTAGTTTAGATAGACAAATTCGTCCTTCCAAATCGTAATATGCCCAAACCTGAAGAACTATCCGCTGTTCTTAGCTTAGTACTGCTCAACAAATAGAACTAGAAGATATTATTTCTGCACATTTGGTTGAACACAAGGAATGGCGCAATTTGTAGGCGCAAGTGGTAGACAATTATTCCATGGCTGTTATAATAATGAAGATATAGAAAATGTGTTTTCCCAAATCTGCAAATAAACCATGTCTAGTGGCTTTTCTGCGCCGGGAACAGCATCTAGAGGAGATGAGTTCATTAAATCATCCACTCAAGATGGTTTTTCATCGTGAAGTAAAGCTTTGAAAAGCCTGATGTTCACAGATTTTCCGTATTGCATAAAGCCAACTTAGATGGAGGCATCAATGTACACTGCATGCTATCAAAAAGTAAACTACATGTAATGATAAAATAATTGTTTATAAAACATAAAAAACACGCTAAAAATTTTAATATAACTTTATATCTTGATTAGAAGAAAATAAGTCTAAATGAACAATATTTTACGTTACTGTTATTGAAATTTTTACATTAATTAGTAATTTTTGGACTCGGTGCCAGCTGTCACATCGCGAAGATCGAATTACTGAACTTTGGTGTTTGAGGCGAAACGGAAATACGAACAAAAATTCCGAATATTTTACAGCATGTAGTGAGGCAAATATTGTTATTGTGGGAGACAGTTTAGGGAAACAAATGAGACAGTATTTTAATCTATGGCTCGGCCTAGTTGGTCGTGCAGGCAAATCTATGGCACTATGGCACTATGGTAGGCTGCATCGTGCAGTAAACGCTTTACAGTTATAATAATATCGGCATATCTGTATGTTTCAGTTTTGTTGAAACATGTTTCTAACATTATTTGTAGGTAAGTAGTAACATGATTTTTATATATTATTGTTATTCATTATTATTTTTATCTTTTTGTTCTTCTTGCTTTGGCTGGCACCGACTCTAAAAACTAATTTAAGGCAAAAATTTCAATAAAAGTAATGTAAAATACTGTCCATTTAGATTTACTTTCTTCTAAGCAAGCTATGAAGTTATTTTAAAATTTTTAATGTTCTTTTTTGGAGGCGGTTTTTATGTTTTTTAAACAATTATATAATTTTTAATTTTTTGTGGGTTTGTATTTTAAATATTCCACAGCAGTTCTCATTTTGCAAACTTCCTGGTAGCTCAGTGGTTAAAGCGCTTGCTTTCATAAAAATTCTGTCTTTATAAACACCAACAACTTCCATAAAAGGGTGAATTGGATGCTGTGTTATAGAATGTCAGTTTACATTTTGGTCCAGGCTGTGTTTCGACCTAATCATAATATCTGTTAAATCTGCTGCTCGATAATCGAAACATGTAATATCTGGGTACTAATACATACCACATACACAAATCTGTCTCTGGAATATATATGATTGTTCCGGCATCACACAGAAAATATAGATTTCCAATTGGTTTTCACAATGTGAAAGCTTGGAGTCCAAGTTGAAATCTCAGGTCCATGTTGAGACGGGCATATTTATTTTATGAATATTCTGCCATGACTTAAATATAGCTTAACTGATTTTGAAGCGATTTAAAACTGTGGATTTTTGTAAAGAAAATTAGAAATTAAAAGGGGTGGGGTAAAGGGAAAGAGGGATTGGACTTTTGTATACCATAGTATACGTGTGTAAATTTCTATATATATCAGATAAAAACTGTAAGTATATATAAAAAACGATTAAGGTCTGTATAAGCGAAGAATAGCTTGGTTTTTGTAAAGTTAGTGTGGACAGTTATTTTCTCTTTGTTTTAAAGTATACATATTCAAAGTTCCGTTGAAACAAGATAAAAACTGTAGCTTTTCGTAAAGAACATTTGCAAAAATTAAATGGGGTAAGGGATCAAAATGATACAAGCAGCGGTTACGTGGAACAGTTCGACGAAGATGTCTTTGATGTGAATTGTTTGGTTCTTCATCTTATATTGCACGAACAAAAAATGTCAGACTGAACAATGTGAAAAACTTGTATTTTGTTATATACAAATAAATGTTTTTTTTGTATGCTCGTCTTCTATGCGTTCCTAAAACATTTATCCGATTGCGATTGAAACTTTGGTGAATTATTGTGTGTACGCGTGCGAAGGTTTTTGACCAAAAGAAAAAATCCAAAAAATCACTCCTTCTCCCCCTTTACTTTTATACGAACCCACAATTTTTATGCGATTTCGATGGAACTTTGCACATGTATACTTTAAAATAAACAGAAAAATACTGTCAGTATTTGGTTTTCAGGAACCCAACCCGTCTCCCCCTATTCACCCCAAAATTTTTGCCAATTTTTTTTATACACATCCACAATTTTTATTCGATATCAACGGAACTTTTCACACGTATACTTTAAAACAAAGAGAAAAATACTGCATATATTTGATTTGCGAAAACCCAACCCCTCTCCCCCTTTCCACCCCCCTAATTTTTGTCAACCCACAGTTTTTATCCACTATTGAAGAAACTTTGCATATGTCTATTTTAAAACAAACAGAAAAATTTTGTCTATATTTGGTTTTCATAAACCCTACCTCTCTGCCCCTTTCCATCTTATTAATTTTTGTAAATGTTCTTTGTACTTATCCACAGTCCGATTTCAATGGTCCTTTGCACACTGGATACTGTAAAACAAACAGAAAATTACCATCTATATTTGGTTTGCGAAAACCCAACCCCTCTTTCCCTTTCCGCCCCCTAAATTTTTATCAATGTTCTTTACACATACTCACAGTTTTTATTCAATATCGACAGAACTTTGCAAACATATACTTTGAAATCAACAGAAAAATAGTGTCTTCATTTGGTTTTCAGAAACACTCCCGCTTTCCGCCCCCTTATTTTTTAAACGTTCTTTATGCATACTCACAGATTTAATCTGATTTCAATGGTCCTTTACACACATATACATTAAAACAAACAGAAAAGTACTGTTTAAATTTGATTTTCGGAAACTCAACCACTCTCACTCTTTCCACCCCATTAATTTTTGTCAATGCTCTTTATACAAAGCTACAGTTTCTAACCGATTTTGAAGTTACTTTACACACATAAACTTTCAAGCAAATAAAAAAGTACTGTCTACCTTTGGTTTACAAAAATCCAACCCCTCTTCCCCCTTTAGTACCACCCATCTTAATTTCAAAAGTTATTTTTAGAAACTCACAGTTTTCACACGATTTTTGATGGATCACAGCACACGTATACTTTAAAACAAAGAGAAATGTGTTGCCTACATTAGATTTACAAAATCCCACCCACTATCACTCATCACTCTCCTTAAACAAAATTTACACATGAAACCATTAAGTTATTCAGTTATTTGGTACATGTTAATGTGTCTGTTTTCTATATGCGTACCCACTTAAGAAATAAAAATAGGGATTGCAACGCATGCCGGCCAAAGCTAGTATATATATTGGTATTGCGAATCTATCCAACATATGATATGTAAAGTCATCAAATTCTTAAAAATCGTGTTAACTATTCCAGTATTAGCATGCACCGCAGAACGGTAATTTTCGGCAGAACGGAGAACAAAAACTAATTTGAGGAGTGCTATGACTCAGCAAAGATTGAATGATCACATAGTCGCGCAAGTAAACCGTGAAATAGCGGGTGAAGTATACCTACAAGACATTGCTGATACGTTTATAAATAAAGCTGTAGTGCCACCAAATACGTTTGTATTGAAAAAGATTGATATCGTTATACACTCCTGGAAATTGAAATAAGAACACATTGACGCCGGAGTGTAAGACCCACCATACTTGCTCCGGACACTACGAGAGGGCTGTACAAGCAATGATCAAATGCACGGCACAGCGGACACACCAGGAACAGCAGTGTTGGCCGTCGAAGGGCGCTAGCTGCGCAGCGGTTGGGCACCGCCGCAGTCAGTGTCAGCCAGTTTGCCGTGGAATACGGAGTTCAATCTCAGTCTTTAACACTGGTAGCATGCCGCGACACTGTGTACGTGAACCGTATGTGCAGTTGACGGACTTTGAGCGAGGGCGTATAGTGGGCATGCGGGAGGCCGGGTGGACGTACCGCCGAATTGCTCAACATGTGGGGTGCGAGGTCTCCACAGTACATCGATGTTGTCGCCAGTGGTCGGCGGAAGGTGCACGTGCCCATCGACCTGGGTCCGGACAGCAGCGACGCACGGACGCACGCCAAGACCGTCGAATCCTACGCAGTGCCGTAGGGGACCGCACCGCCACTTCCCGGCAAATTAGGGACACTGTTGCTCCTGGGGTATCAGAGAGGACCATTCACAACCGTCTCCATGAAGCTGGGCTACGGTCCCGCGCACCGTTAGGTCATCTTCCGCTCACGCCCCAACATCGTGCAGCCCGCCTCCAGTGGTGTCGCGACAGGCGTGTATGGAGGGACGAATGGAGACGTGTCGTCTTCAGTGATGAGAGTCGCTTCTGCCTTGATGTCAATGATGGTCGTATGCGTGTTTGGCGCCGTGCAGGTGAGCGCCACAATCAGGACTGCATACGACCGAGGCACACAGGGCCAAAACCCGGCATCATGGTGTGGGGAGCGATCTCCTACACTGGCCGTACACCTCTGGTGATCGTCGAGGGGACACTGAACAGTGCACGGTACATTCAAACCGTCATCGAACCCATCGTTCTACCATTCCTAGACCGGCAAGCGAACATGCTGTTCCAACAGGACAATGCACGTCCACATGTATCCCGTGCCACCCAACGTGCTCTAGAAGGTGTAAGTCAACTACCCTGGCCAGCGAGATCTCCGGGTCTGTCCCCCATTGAGCATGTTTGGGACTGGATGAAACGTCGTCTCACGCGGTCTGCACGTCCAGCACGAACGCTGGTCCAGCTGAGGCGCCAGGTGGAAATGGCTTGGCATGCCGTTCCACAGGACTACATCCAGCAACTCTACGATCGTCTCCATGGGAGAATTGCAGCCTGCATTGCTGCGAAAGGAGGATATACACGGTACTAGTGCCGACATTGTGCATGCTCTGTTGCCTGTGTCTATGTGCCTATGGTTCTGTCTGTGTGATCATGTGTTGTATCTGACCCCAGGAATGTGTATATAAAGTTTCCCATTCCTGGGACAATGAATTCACGGTATTCTTATTTCAATTTCCAGGAGTGTATAAATTATAAATGTAGGTTCCTATAAAGGTTTATTAGTGTTCATCATATAATTCTTTTTAAAGTTGTCAACATTAAGTAAGTATTAATACATATCTACAGCTAATAAAAATTATGTTACACACTGCTAATATAATGATTTCATGAAAGGATGTAGGCTTTCTCAGTGAGTCAGTTGCGGAAAATCCTCTCGAGCTTTCCACCGGGATAGCGCGTCAGTAAAAGTACAAGGCGACGTTTCGGAGCCTGCCTCTGGCTCCATCTTACGGCGAACTTTACGCATAGTGATTTCATTTTTATTATTATGATAGGTAGCTACAGTTCGTTATAGTTTAATCTACTATTTATCCCCTGTCTTTTTTTCCCCCTCTGTATATTAATTACTAGCTGTACCCGCGACTTTGTTCACGATAGCGATCCTTGCGGACACAAATCAAGTGCAATAATAAATCCTGATTTCTAATAGGAATCCACAAATCATTGGTTACTTAATTATTACTATTATAAACGTGAAAATCTGTAAGTTTTGTTACTCAATTACGTTAAAAAGACCGAACTCATTTTAATTAAGTTTAGTGTGATTTTTGGTCTGGAACAAAATATACAAAACGCAAAATCTTTCTTTCCTACTCTGCCTGACTTTTCGCTTATAACTTGAAATCTACTGGATGGATTTAAATGCGATTTTCACTAGTATGTAAAAATAGTTGGTGCCGGCGACTTCTTTCATGTTTGTCAATAATTTTGAAGTTTTTTTAATTTAATTATGCTTGGAACCCTAAATATTTCCGGGATAAAAAGTAAGTAGATTACTCCCTTCCAAATAGGCAACCCGCCAATGAAAGTCTCGTCAAAACTAGATTCACACTCTTTGCCGTTTCTTTTTTAATGTATCATCAAATGAGCATGAGCACCCACGAGGTTTTCCAAAAGTCGGCGCCCCTGGTTGGAGGAAATTCATGATAACATTATTTGATTATGTAACAGAAGTGTTAATAACTAGATTTATCATATACTATAATCTACACAGTAAAAACTGATTACTATCATAAAATAAAGTTATATTAATTAAGTAATTAATATTCCTGGCTGATACTGAAACGTTGTTGTGTTCGAGATGAATACATTTTGAGCAACTAAAGAAAAATTACGTTGTATTCACAGTTAGAGGCTAATTGGGGAAATTTCTTTAAGTTATTGTTCACACACAGAAGTAGTGTAATTTGGAGAACTTTCTTCTTTTTTTTTCGTGGCACAAGAAATAAATGATAGTTTCACACCGACAAAAGGCTCACATAGTTAGGTTTTCTTAATTTTTTGCAGTATTGGTAGTCCACAAAATTTTTGGAGTTTATTTTCGAAGAAATAATAGTACAGAAGTTGTTAAAAAAAATACTTGAAATTAACTGTGTATTCATTAAGAAATGATGTCATAGTTGCCTTAAAATGAGAACATAAATGTACTGTGAGCGATTGCGGCAGGGCAGAATTTTGAATAAAATTGAAGCTATTGATGAAAAACAAACTATACACCAAACTGGTTTCAAAAGAAACCCTTCCTTAAGCCTGTATGATTTCAGATATTTGAAACATTTTTTTAAAAATTCTAGCACCTTGTAATACTATAAACAAAAACAATGAAACCAGTTCAGGGGCGGATCCAGGGGGGGGGGGTCAAGGGGGCTCAAGACCCCCCCCCCAAAAGTATCTAGGTCCACCTCGACATTTTAATTTTGGACACCTTTTTTTTTAGCTCTGCGGATTCGAGGGCACTATTAATACTACCTTTTGCCATACTCGAGGCCCCCCCAAAGCCAAAATCCACTTAAGGCAAGCCCTCCCAACCAAAATCCACTCTAGGCAAGCCCCCCCCCCCAAACCAAAGTCCGCTCAAGTCCCACCCAAAGAAAAATTCTGGATACTCCCTGAACCAGTTCCATTTGTCAACATCTTAATTTCTATTCAAGTAGAGTGCCCTTCATTTCTGAAGCATTGGTACAGAAATTTCGGTCCTATATATACTCTTGTCTAATTTAGAATCAATGGCTTAAACGCAGGGGCATTTGCCTAGCAAGAGAATCATGTTTATCTACTTCCACAGTAAGCATGTAGCAAATATCATAAATAACAACATGCGAATCCCGAAACTAGAATATTTTTCAATAAATAGTGCCTCTTGACCCATGATGTCTTGGTAAACATAAAGGAAACGTTTCCTCTCGCTGTTAGTATCATTTTACTCCAAAGAGTCCAAAGAAAATTACAATTTTTTAATATGTTGATAAATTTGCGTCAAACATGCCTCAAAAGCTTGTGAAGTACCTATCACCAGGTGATGAATAAATATCGGTAAGACGTGGATTAAATACTGTGAACAGGCGTCACAGTCAGTGATGTTTTCAATGTAGACTAGATTTAGCGACGTGTCATCAACAGAGAGACACTACAGACGGGAAGTGAGTGATTTTAGAATCGAAATGACTGCATTTCTCGCAAATAAAGCACTAACGCATTAGGAGCTATTTCTAAAGCTCAGAGAAATCACCGACGAATAATGGTTGAAGTTTTAAACGAAGTTGCTTATAGAAAAATATTTTTCTTCTGGAATAATCCCCAGAAAGTAGCGTATACAGCCTGACTCTCTGTCTTACATGTGATGACATTTGATTTTCCATAATCCTAAAATGACGTGTGCTATATTAACACAGCTGTCCCGCCTCTAATGAACGACCTTGATGTCAATGAGTTAAAAAGACATAAGTTAAAAAAGAAACACAGCTGTCCTCTTTCCAAATATACAGTTTTTTCAAATACTTAATATGTTCAAAATAACCTAAGAATGTAGGATTTATGCTTAAATGGTAGCTAAAATAAACAAGAAGCGTAGGTACGGAAAGATATTATGGTACTAATATATATTTACTATCCCAATAAAAGAAACAGCAGCATCAAAAAATAAAAAAAAATAGGAAACATATAATGAGACAATGTGGTAGGACGTGGTTAGTACAGAGGACAGTATGCAATATCGGGCGGACATTAACAGCTGACGAGTGAGATTAAACTATCTGGCAAGCAGTTGATTGTTGCACTGTGTGTACAAAACAGTGCCAAGAAATATGGAGAATATTGATTGCTGACAGTTGCATGCTTGATATATTAATCTGCCTGTTAAGAAGTTTGTAATTACATTGAATGTTGTTGAGAGACTAAAGCTGGCGGGCAAAATTTTGACCTCAGAGCTTAATAAATATTGCAGGATGTTTCCTTTCATCGAATATATACATTTTGTTAATTATGCATGGGAGGTAGGGATAAGAGAATATCAACTTTAATCAGAGTAACGTTTTATTCTGAGTATTATTGTAATGAATTATTGCTTCACTTGTATAAGCTCTTCCTTGGTTGAGTGATTGTTTTCTTCACTCTGCTTGCCTGTGTTCTCCTCAAACATGAATGTCTTTAAGGTAATTCAAAGCAATATTTGGCACATGTATTTTATAAAATTCTGTTGATAGTGTCACCAGACATACTTCCAAATATCACAAAATTATCTATATGATTCCCGTTGCCATTAGCAATTTCAAAATGTCTCATATACTTGAACATTCATCATATTATCAACACGTCCCTTTGAAGTCAACTTGCGCATGTTTATCATTCAACTTCATCTTCAGAAACAGATTCTTGTTTGGGAGTGCAAAAAACCTTGACTTTATTACTAGTTGAAATGAAGAGAAAAGTGATTCGTGGAACAGAAAACCCGACTGTGCACAATTTATAAAATCAACGAATCCAAGAGACTCATAAGTACTGTTTGAGGTCACCAACAAATTTATTACAATAATCACCAAACGAGATACTAATGCACATGCTATTGCAAACAACGGGTGTGTGCCGTGTCCAGCAATGCCGATTCATGTAGATTTGACTGCCACCATCAGTAAGTTCAAAGTACCTTCCAAACTGAGCACAAGAACAATGTAAAATTAAAATATGTTAGTAGTACTTACCTATATCTATTTATAACAGATATTTGAGACATGTAGAACAAAACAATTAACTTACAAATATGCGCCAAAACGTTTCAGTTTGTGGTTGCCATTGGTTAGTTAAATGGAAAATCGGAAAATTGGTCTTTTCTTATGGTTTGAGGATAAAAACATATTTGTGTACCACTTTACCTGTATATAGTATCATGGGAAGACACAGATTGTTGAAGTCATTTAGAATCACTACCTTCTAAAGTAAGAAGAAATATGAAATAAAATGTAACACATTACTTAAACAACTTATACTCCATCAATAATGAAAATTTGAGGTATATTAACATAATAGGGTTTAAATCCATTTCATGTTGGGATAGATAGGTAGTTAATATGAGGGAATTCACGAATGATTATTATCATTCGAGTGTAAAACTGTATCAGTGTACAAGATTTAGACTAAGTGAAATACTTTAGAGTGTTGATGATCATTATTCGATGAAATTTGCATCTGAATAACTTCAATACTAAGAGCATAGAAGAAACAATATTGCATGATTTAACTAAATATTTTGATATCTGGTTATAACTGAAATCTGAAACATGCAGCACCAAGCGTGGTGGGTGAGCGGTAATGCTGTGGCCTCACAACTGGGAGGATGCGAGTTCAAATCCCCATTTCATCAAGACTTGGGTTTTCAATGGTTTCACCAAATCACTCTAGGCAAATGCCGGGATGCTTCCATATGTAATAAAAAAATCTTCAGCAGCAACTTTTTTCTCCATAAACATAAGAAAAAGGATGTAAAATTAGTTGCTTGAAGACAAAAAGTCTTTGTTGAGTCATATTTCAGTGTTAATATATTTCGATTTTACATGCTCTTTAATATGTTCTTAGAATGCATAAACAGTAAATAGACCAGATGAGGAACTAGAAGCTTTCAAATTAGGATCATAATATTTACCAGAAGAATATGCGAGGCCATCATTCTTCAACTCTTTTGAATCTGAGGATAATTAAAATGGGGAAAACAACTCACTAACTTAAATACGCCCAATGTTTTACCTATATATAAAATATTAACCAAACATACCAATTGTTATCGGCATGTAATGTAGTCCCTTAAGACTTACAGCTTCAATCCTGATAGAACCGAAACATTTTAGAGCTATGGGTCCACATTGACTACTTCTATTTAATGTATCACCGAGTATTTTTCCTGACTTTAGACATAATACGGTCTGACTTTTCTTCCATGATGTCCAGTAGAACTAACTAATACAATTACAGTTCTACTATGTAGTAATAATTAAACATAATTAACTGTTAATAGTTCTTGCAGAGAGCTACGGTGTTGTAGCATATTTCAATAATTTCGTAGTTAATATTCTAGTGAGGGCAAGCCAGCCCGGTGAGCTACAGGCCTGAGCGGACCTGGAACATGAGAGCGCGTTTGCAGAATCTGAACCCTTCCTGCAAGGCCACAGAGGCCAGCAGTTTTGATTCTGAGAAACAAGGTTCGAAATGTTCTGGGACCTTCTAGAAAGACGCCTCCAACTGGCCAATTAAACTTTGCATCCACACCGCGTGATGTGAACTGGCCAATGGGAGACAGTCACCTCACTCTGAAGTGACTATATAGTGACGCGTTCTGTACTCGTCCTCAGCGCAGTCTCATTTTGAAGATCACGCCGTAAACTTGCCAGTTTTTATGAAGCCAATGACTTAGGCAGTGTTAGAAATTACACCACCATCTCAACCCATCGTATGCTCACAAGGCGAGGCTTGTACCAACCCTCCCGCTATTTTATTCAGCCATTCGGCTATAGTGAGGAAACACATTCCGTTTCTATGCATATTAAGATGTACCATTCAACTGTATCAATCCACTTGTCTCTCCGAAGAATTCAAGAATAAATGCTTGTTCATAGCATCTCTGAAGTTATTTGCAACAATACCTCAAGTCAGTAGTTAGAGTTATTTCTAGTGCTTTCCAGCCCGTACTTGCGGACGTCAACGGGAAGAACCAAAAGCTGACGGCGAGGAGGCTGGACGAACTTACGTGCACACTGGGCAGGGCCGCATTTAGGCTCTGTGGGCCCCTAGGCTATACATGTGGTGCGGGCCCCCTGTCGGCAGTGGCTGGATTCTTAAATTTCGAAATATTCGAAATTCGACCTAAAAATTTATGGGCGACCTTTTTTTAGCTCTACTACCTGCCCAGGCGAGGGTTGTGGTTGGTGAGGGGCCCCTCTTTGTGGTGCGGGCCCCCCTTTGTGGTGCAGGCATCTAGGCTACAGCCTATGTAGCCTATGCTTAAATGCGGCCCTGACGCTGGGTAAGTCGAAGGTAATACTTCGCTCGGCCATTACCATGTGACAGTGTGTTTTAATATCAATTAATCTATTTCTGGTATGGTTAAGTTTGTAAACAAATTGCAGTGTTTAATTCTTTAAATTAATTACAATGCAACCAAGGCTAGAGCAACAATTTTCATACACACACATTCACATTTTTCCCCTTCCTGATTTTTTTTTGGTAAATTTAAATTCTTTGAGTGTACTTTCATCACCTGCCTACTTTTCCCTTTTATGAATATACATTAAATTATTTCGCCATTTTAGGTAAGTTATTCAGAACATCTCTTTGTAAATACGAGGTATATTTTTTAAGTACGTAAGTACCGTTTTGTCACACCGTGGCTGCAGCGCTACAGTCGGCGTTCCGCGAATGGGCATTGGGTACCTGCAAATCGTGCCTACGCACTGACGCCATTACAGTCTAATTCTTCCTTGTTTACGTTGTTCACTGAGTGTTTAAGATGCCTACGATAATCGTGAGTCCCGCCGACTGTGAAGTACGGGCTGTTAGAAGATTTCTTTGTGCTAAAGGCGTAAAACTGATCGATATTCATCGTGAGATCTATGCAGTTTACGGAAAAAAACATTATGAGTGATGGAATGTTGAGACAGTGGGTGAGAGCAATTAAAGATGGCCACACAAATGTGTATGATGAACAACGGAGTGGGGGTCATTCGGTCGTTAATGAAAGTTTGGTGCAGAAAGTGGACAATAAGGTGAGAGAAAACAGACGCTTTACGATTTCCTCCTTGTGTGATGACTTTCATAATGTTTCTCGTAGCGTTCTGTATGGCATTTTGACCAAGCACTTGAATTACCGAAAATTATGCTCACGTTGGGTACAGAAAATGTTAACGGATGTGCACAAAACCAAAGGTTTAGGCAGTGCATTGACTTTCCTTGAGCGGTACCGCAACGATGGTGATGATTTCTTAAGCCAAATTGTTACAGGCGATGAGACATAGGTGGCCTACGTCACACCTGAATCAAAGCAACAGTCCATGGAATGGCGGCATTCAGATTCACCCAAAAAAGTGAAGTTGAAGCAAATGATTTCTGCCCGGAAAATCATGTGCAAAGTTTTTTGGGACAGAAAAGGAGTATTGCTTGTGGAATTTCTGCCTCATAATGAGACAATCAATGCAGCAGCTTATTGTAAGACATTGGACGATCTGCGCAATTCAATCCAGAACAAAAGACGTGGCAAGTTGAGCAAGGGCATCGTTTTGCTGCATTACAATGCCCATCCACATGTGGCTAATCGGACCAAAGATCTCATCACTTCTTTTCGATGGGAAACTCTAGAAAATCCTCCGTACAGCCCTGATCTGGCGCCCAGAAACTACCATCGTTCCTGCACTTGAAGAAACACCTGGGCGGTCAGCGTCTTGAAGACGATAACGAAGTCAAAACAGTTGTGATGCACTGATTAACAAGTCAGGCGGCAGACTTCTATGAGGAGGGTTTTCAAAAACTGGTACTACATTATGACAAGTGCCTCAATACTGAAGGGAATTATGTAAAAAAGTAGAGTAAGGTACAGGCTTTCATGTAAAAATAAAATTATTCAGATATATTTGCACGTCTTTTTTTAATTTCAAAACGGTACTTACTTTAAAAAACGTGCCTCGTATATGCTGTAGCACACCTGCGCGACTACAACGCAGTCTGTGTTTTATTCCCGAGTGACACACTCACAAACCACAGGATCATCAGTTTCATGCGAATGCTCGTGTGTCTACAGTCTGATGATTCAGTTTACAATAGGGTTACCAGATGTCCCCGTATGCCGGGGACAGTCCCCGTAATTAACTCTCTGTCCCCAGACAGATTTCGTTGCCGTAATGTCGCTGGATTGTTACTGTTGTCCTCAGAAATTTTATTAATCATGTGAGAATTCTTTAAAAACACTGATTTTCTAATACAATCATTTAAAGCAAGAGATATGAAGCGCACTTTTTCCTTGTATGTGCCTAGGAATAAAAGAAAATTACAAGGATACTGCGTCTTGGACACAACAGCTTTGGAAAATCAAGTCTCCTTGCTGTGTGCAACATGGCTGTCTGTGATCCTCATTTAAAATACAAAATATAAACAGTACATGGATTTTAAGTAAACCCAACGTTTTATCATATAATTTATAAAAGTACAACGCGTAATTATGACAAATGCTGAAAGAGTCCCCAGATTTTGGTTCAAAAGTTTCGAAGCATCACCGGATTTGGAGAAAAGTTCTAGTAACCCTTGTTTACAATCAACCATTAATTCAGTTAAAATTACTTCACAATGTGGTCAGGAGTTTTATATCAAATCAGCAACAATTATTCCAAAATTCTTATTATGGCAGATGTAATAAGAACAAATGTCATTTAATTATAGCACACAGTATAACAAATAATGAATGAGAATATAATACATATTTTATAAAAGCACTGAATTATTGTGTACACAAGTATCAGTTAGATCCATCAAATAGTAAAATGAATTTTTAGAGATATTTACTTCAAATTTAGCAAAAATAAAAGAAATAAAATCACCTGTTTTAAGGCATCTCACTAAACTGACTTAAATTGTAGATTCAATAATTTGAGTGATTTAAGTTTCTATAACATGAAATGCATCAGATTATTGATAGCATAAATAATCGATTATATTTTGCAGAATATAATTATTTTTACATCATTTGACATAAAATTAATACAGTTCTATTTTACTAAGTAAATAGTTTTCAAAAAATATTTCAACCTTATTTTCCATTACTTTGGCACCAAACATTTAAGGATAGGGTACAAAATCTTAACCAAATTTAAAACGGAATTTCTGCTCTTATAGATGGATTTTACCATATTGTTAGTTGACTTAATGTCACAATATCTCCTTTGAAAGGAAAGGATGATGTGCTAGACTGCTCCAACTATTGACCGATTCACCTACTTTCCCACACAATGAAGATCTTTTAGTGTATTGTGGATGCAAACCTTCCAAGCATAGTTAAGATTGAACCAAATTAGTGTGGTTTCATGAAAGGCACAAGGATTACTGATGCTATTCGTGTCACTCATCTTTTACTGGAAAGACATCTTGAGAAGAGAAAAGCACTGTATCTCATGGATTTTTTATAAGACTAATAGGATTTTCTACAAATGTCTACAACTATACAATTATTTAGCTGTATAAATATTTAGCCTTATAGTGTAACCGACTCCTTGAACAAATTTCCACAATTTTATAAGGAAAAATCTCTTTATCAGTATATACTCCATATGAATTTTACAGATATTTGGCCACTTACAAACCTTTCCTCAACCTTTACAAACGTGAAGAACCTTATCTACATACAATCTTTTGTGTGTCACATTTCAAAAGCTACAAAAAATAAGGATGAATATTATTACGTATTGTTAGGTAACTACAGCTCATAGACAATTCTTTACAATGTTTACAAGCATGAAGTTGCTAGTTGATATGGATTATTTTAATGTTATGAAGCTATATAATGGTGTAAACTATTTTCTACAAACTCAGGGATACTCACCTGTACGAGCTCTTTTATGTATTTTGAACTTAGAAGAATCGAAAGTTCACAAGTACAAGCACTTATTTGTATGAACCGTTTTATGTGCTTTGAGGTGACCAGACTGTTTAAATGATTTTCCACAAACTTCACAAGCATAAGGCCGCTCACCTGTATGAATTCTTTTATGTTCTATAAGATAACTATTGTCAGAAAAACGTTTTCCACAAATTTCACAAGCATAAGGTCGCTCCCCTGTATGAGTTCTATTATGTAATTTAAGGGAACCAGACTGAGTATATGTTTTTCCACAAACTTCACAAACATAAGGTCGCTCACCTGTATGAATTCTTTTGTGTCTTACAAGGTGTCTATATACAGAAAAACCTTTTTTACAAACTGCACAAGCATGAGGCCGCTCACCTGTATAATTCTTCTATGTAATATAAGGTGACTATTGTCAAAAAAACCTTTTCCACAAACTTCACAACCATAAGGCCGCTCACCTGTATGAATTCTTTTATGTCCTATAAGATAACTATTGTCAGAAAAACATTTTCCACAAATTTCACAAGCATAAGGTCGCTCCCCTGTATGAGTTCTTTTATGTAATTTAAGGGAATTAGACTGAGTATATGTTTTTCCACAAACTTCACAAACATAAGGTCGCTCACCTGTATGAATTCTTTTGTGTCTTACAAGACATCTATATTCAGAAAAACCTTTTCCACAAACTTCACAACCATAAGGCCGCTCACCTGTATGAATTCTTTTATGTCCTATAAGATAACTATTGTCAGAAAAACATTTTCCACAAATTTCACAAGCATAAGGTCGCTCCCCTGTATGAGTTCTTTTATGTAATTTAAGGGAATTAGACTGAGTATATGTTTTTCCACAAACTTCACAAACATAAGGTCGCTCACCTGTATGAATTCTTTTGTGTCTTACAAGACATCTATATTCAGAAAAACCTTTTCCACAAACTTCACAACCATAAGGCCGCTCACCTGTATGAATTCTTTTATGTCCTATAAGATAACTATTGTCAGAAAAACGTTTTCCACAAATTTCACAAGCATAAGGTCGCTCCCCTGTATGAGTTCTTTTACGTAATTTAAGGGAATTAGAGTGAGTATATGTTTTTCCACAAACTTCACAAACATAAGGTCGCTCACCTGTATGAATTCTTTTGTGTCTTACAAGGTTTCCATATTCAGTAAAACCTTTTTCACAAACTTCACAAGCATAAGGCCGCTCACCTGTATGAATTTTTCTATGTAGTATAAGGTGACTATTGTCAGAAAAACCTTTTCCACAAACTTCACAAGCATATGGCTGCTCACCTGTATGAATTATTTTATGTTTTGCAAGGTTAGAATTAGCAGTAAAACGTTTAGCACAAACTTCACAAGCAAACGGCCGCTCACCAGTATGAATTCTTTTATGTATTGTAAGGTAACCAGACTGGATGTATGTTTTTCCACAAACGTCACAAACATAAGGTCGCTCACCAGTATGTATCCTTCTATGATCTACAATCTGACTATGCTGTTTAAACGATTTTCCACAAACTTTACAAGTATAAGGGCGCTCAAATGTATGAATTCTTTTATGTTTTATAAATTTATCAAACTCTTTAAAACTTTTACCACAAACTTCACAAGCATATGGCAGGTCTAACTTATGGATTCTTTTACGAGTTGTTAGGAAGTCAGAATTCATAAAAGGCTCTCCACACATCCTTGAAGCGTAAAGCTGACTCAGATCATGAGTAGGAGTGACTTGATGATACCTAGAAACAAAGTAACACTGGTAAATTTAGCAAAATACCTTTCCTATAATTAATAAACCAGTTATTATTTGAAAATAGCAGACCAGGTTTCTAATACGGTATATATAATATTATAAGAACTTGCATTTATATAGTTACAGTCCCACAGCACAAAGATATGAAGTATATCACTATATTATAGTTTTTATGTATTTAACATTACTTTTCTATTCCATTATCTATAGATCATGTATGTAATAATATATATTAGTTAATTAGCAAGCTTGAGTATACTGTAGAAAAAAAATATATTTAAATTCTTACTCACAGCTCACTCAATAAATTTGCTGAACATTAAGTACTAATTATGATATATCAAAATATTTATATCTCTTATCACACTCTTCAACACTTTTCTATACACAAGTGCCCATTAGCTTAGATAAAAACTATGTATTTGAGTAATATATATTACCAGCAACATTTTTATACCTACAACTAGCAGGGGACCTGACATTGCCTGGTCTAATCAAGACTGATTTACCCACACACTATTTTTATATTTCCAATGTGAATCATGCATACCAAGTTTTATTAATTTGACACCAGCCATTTTCAGAAGTAAACTAAACCTTGATATACCTAAACGATTCTCAAGACCTAGTGAATTGGATGCTGCGATTCAGAATGTCAGTTTACAATTTGTTCCAGGCTGCATTTCAATCCAACCATATTATCTGTTAAAGCTGCCGCTCGATAGTCAAAACTTCTGCTAGATGTGTTTTTATAGATATCACAACATGAATCTGTATCTGGAATATATCTGTTTGTTCCGGCATCACGTAGAAAATACGGATTTTTCATGGGTTTTCACAACGTTTAAGCTTAGGGTACTAGCTGAAATGTGATTTACATATGACAGATTTATTTTATGAACATTCTGGCATAACTTAGAAGAGCTGATTTATTCGGCGGGATTTAAAACTGTGGGTTTTCTGTATCAACACTGGAAATAAATGGGGGTGGGGGTAATTGGGGAAAGTGGTTTGGTTTTTGTAAACCTAATATAGATAGTATTTTTCGGCTTTATTTAATGTACATTTGTGCAAAATTCCTTCAAAATTGGATAGAAACTGTAGCTTTGTTAACTAATATTGACAATAATTAGGGGAGGGAAATGGGGAGAGAGATTTGGTTTTTGTCAAAACTAATGAGGTCAGGTATTTTTCTCTTTGTTTTAAAGTATATACACAAAGTTTAAACGAAATCACATAAAAATGTGGGTTTACATTAGAATTAAGGGGTAAAAAGGGAAATGTGGTAATTTCTGTTAGTCAGAAAACTTGTCCACAAATTAATACATATATGTGCCAACTTTCGTGGTAATCTCTCAAATGATGTCGACTGTAGCTTTGTGTAAAGAACATTGATAAAAACTGAGGGAATGTAAAGAGGGAGAGGGTGTAGAAATACTTTAAGTATTTCTAAATGGATCAGTGCTAATCACGGTATCAACCTTGCCAAAATATTTTTTAGTTCTACATATTTACATTAATCACTAAGTCCACTTACATCAGCAAGTACTATTATTCGAAGATTGCAGGTTCGTTAGGTCAAAATTGAGATAAGTTTATTTCTACTATACAGCGAAAGAAAAATATCACAGAACATTATGATAACACAGTAACAAAGATTTTTTTCTTTACATTCAATCCAGCGATACATTCAAAGACATAATAACTAACCCAAAGAATAGCAATAATAATAAAACTAAGTGGGCCCTTTAATTATTAAGACAACCCCTTCCAGGTATAGGATCAAACGTGATACCACTGGTCGACCATTTGATCTCGATACCTTCAAAAGTTTATGGCGTCCTAGGTCTTTATCTTGGGTAATTCAAAACATACTTGTATATAGTTTTCCATAAGCTAGGTGTACAAGGTAATCAGTGGTGGTTGGAATTAATACTAACAGCTATTTGATAATACATACTGATGTGCAAATACAGTGATAAACAACCAAACACCACCAACAACAAAAAATCCATAACCTTACTCAGTTAGTATCATACCAGAGCTTCCATTTAATATACAAAGCCCGACTGGATACAGGTAAATGGCAGATAAGATTATGACATTGACATATTATTCAACTCGATAAAAACAGGTTATATCCAGCAACAAAATAGAAATGTATTTACATGGTATTTTTAGCAAAACACCTAGCAAAAGACCACTGGGCGTTCAGGACAAATTCTGACCCTAAACATTCCAGCGTCCATCCGCTTCTGTAATATAGACCTTGGTTTTTTTTTAGCCAACCCCTTTTCGTTCGCCAATTTTTGTGCCATCTATCCAAACGATCAAACCAATTCTTCTTACACCCCTTCCAGACCGGATATTCTCCTTACTAGATATACTTTCTCGTTCACTCTTCGACTCATACTTCAATTTCTTTTCTCCTATCAACTGATTCTTGGTCTTCTCTTCATCTCTCCTAACGATGGTTTTCTCCATGACCAATCGTCCAAGTTTCGTGGAAATCACCCATTCCACTTCAATCTCCATGATATGTTGGTGATTCACGACTAAACATTCTGATCTGATCGTCTGGTTCATTCACAAATTCGTAGATTTGCTCATACTCTCCCAAGGTATCCTTTTCTTCTTCCACATTGCTATCATAATTTTCAACTTCTTCTGTTTCTGCCATCCCCTTCGTACCAATTGCTTCGGTGCACCGCAAAATGTTCACTTGAGGTAGTCCAATTTCGATACCCACTGAGTTTTTTCCTTGATCTTCATTTATTCTATGTTTGATCGGTTTCTCTTGCTTTTCTGTCTCTTCTATTACTCATTTAACTTTATTCTCCAGGCTTGGTAATCTTTCATCTAATTTAGCCGTGATGCCAACCTGTAGGGCATCTCCACTTTCATGAACCTTAGTTTTAATATTGTTTTGAAAGATGCATAATCTCTCTTCCAGGTTGCTATTGATTTCTGCTTTACGAGACTTGCTGTCCGCCTTAAGTGAATGAGAATTTTCTTCAAACATGCTGTTGTTGTCTGACATATCTGCTTTAAATGAATAAATATTTTTCAAACTTCCAATGACTTAAGATTTTTCTCCACCTTATTCACGAGCCTCGCTAACATTTCTTCCATAGCTTTATTCTGCTTGGTCACCTCTTTTACGATAGTTTCTTCGTCACTCATGGTCAATTAAGTAACAAAATTACACAGGTCAGGAGACAGCCCAATAGTAGAGTTATACGCTAATCTACACTTTTATTTGTCTGCCCATAGTGTATTGACCCCTTACTATCAAGATGAGAAATGAACAGAAAAGGAACAACACCAACGACAAACCGACTTTTTTAACAATTGTAAAGGTGCAATGCCTATAAGAGCATTCAACAAAGCGAAAAAAGTTCCACAATGAAACAAATTTATAAGACGCAAAATATCACCATTTAAAAGATATTTGTAGCAGTTGGAAGCTCCTCTACACAAATGACTGGAAAGAAAAATGTTGACAATATAGTGTTCAAAACTACTGTCTATTATTGACGTCAGCCTCCAGGTCACTTCTTCCTAAGGTTATGCTGTAAACTATAATTAACATAGACACACATTCAAAAAATGCAAAAAAAACTGCTTGCTCTATTATCTCAACAACAAAAAAATCCAAATTTAAACTATGTACTCTTGGGTGAAGGAAAAACATTCAAAATGGACCCTCTATTAATTTGTAATTGCAGAAAGTTTCCCAACAGGGATATATTTATTATTATGTTATACTTTCGTATTAGAAGCTCGGTTAGATTACTACTAGTGTGACATTTGATTACACTGAATTCAATTTTCTCCATTTTTTTTCCAATTTGTTCTAGTCGGAATTTTGAATTGTTTCGCAGTACTGCTTTACTAATTTTTTTTGCCCGTGAGATGTCTACTTATTTGTATGCACTACACGCGTCATCAGCTGCTGTGTATCCTTCCGAGCTCGCCGTCCAAGTAGTTACGTTGTATTGTGCTGTCAAATGTAGTCCCGTCGTACTACGCCGACCAAAGTAGCTCCTTCAGCTGCACGGATAAAAGTAGTTGCAGGAAACTACTGTTGTAATGTCTTTGCGTTCAATGCTGAACATATATTTTCATTTACACACACTGTCTTTGGTTCGTTATATTCGCAACTGGTAAAACTTTAATTTTTCACAGTTTCATAATTGTCTTATTTTACGACTTTTAACAGTTTTGTTTCTTATTTCAACCGCTAATCACTTTCATAAGTCCTGATATATGGTCAGCCATGTAGAAATACTTTAATTGTTGCTAAATGAATCAGTACTAATCACGGTATAAACAATTCCCTAATATTTTCTATTTCTACAAATCTACATTTATCACTAAGTCCTCTTATAACATCAGCAATTACTATTATTCCAAGATTGGTGGTTCGTTAGGCCAAAATTGAGATAAGTTTAATTCAACTTCACAGTGAAATAAAAATATCACAGAGCATTACCAGAACACAATAACAAAGATTCTCTTCTTTACAATCAATCCAGCGATCCATTCAAAGATATAATAACTAACCCAAAGAATAACAACAATAATAAAAAATAGGTGGCCCTTTAATTAGTAATATGACAAAAGATTGAGTTTTTCTCTTTATTTTGAAGTATACATGTACAAGGTTCCAACTAAATCAGATAAAAAAAGTGGTTTTGTATAAAAATTAAGGGTAATAAATAGGGGGGTGGAGTGGTTTTTCAAATTTTTGGACATAAACCTTCTCTATAAAAAATAAATACGTGTCAACTTTCATCATGATTGGTCAAAGGGTGTCAACATCTGGCTATTAATATCTGATATATTAATATCCTCTTGTATATATAAGATTGGATGTTCAAATGGCATGATCTCTTTGTTAGGTTTAATATAATTATTTGTAGTTTATATTACTTCCATTGTGCAGTACATTGGTTTAATTATTTAATAATTTCCAATTTACCCCTCTGTGCAGAAAAAAATCAATCCCTTTACTGAATATGTTGATCAAACATACATATAGTATTAATATAATGCTCTAGGGTAAGATGCTCAGTGAACCTTCTGTTTCTGCATGATATTTCGGGAATCAGTTTTCCAACGACATCTTCTACATAAGTGCCAGATATCCCAACTGACGTGTACCTTTATAGCCTGCCAGGTGGCCAAGTTCACTGCCTAGAATATCTGACCAACCTACCCAACCAGCTATACTTTGTATTGGAGATTGGAATTTTTCCCCGCAAATTAATTTCTATTGTGTTTTCTCAACATGGACACTAACAGTTAGTTTCATTTCATTTATGCTGCCTTGATGTCAGTGGTGTATAATATCTATTATTACCAATTATGAATATTGATCTATTAAAATTTCTGGTTTTAACAGTTTTCAGACATTTAGAATCAATCTTTTTCTACCCACTATAAAACCACTACATAACATCTGAGAATCCAACCGTCAATATTTTGAGAAAAAGTGATGTCAGTCACTGGCTAGATACTGCTTAGCTATAGACACCTGATATAACTGACACTTCGGGTTATTACCCATCAAATGCGCTAATTGCAGTTTATACAAACATATCATGCTGTTAAACTATGCCAAGTTAATATTAAAGATCAGTTGTTATCAAGGGGAATTTCACAAGCTTTTATGTTTGTAGGTAGCACGAGGCCTGATTAGTTCTATTAATTTATGTGAAGTATAGCAGACATTATTTCAATTTAAGGATCCACATATATTGTAATAAAACATTGTGCTTTAATCTATATTACTTTCAGTTGTCATACTAAAGGAGTTAAATAAAATCAGTTTAGTACTCTGCTCAAATAAAATTTCACAGCATTTGAGAACATCATTTCAAATGCTCCCTAGTCAAAGCTGTTCTATTTATTCTAATCCTGTAAAACAATAGCCTGAAATGAAATACAATTTCATAAGTATCTGTAAGAAGTTTCTATCATACCGGCTATTAATAAAATAATTGTGTAAATTCAACTACATAAATATCCACTATGTGTAAAAATTGATGTACACAGTAATATCTGACTGAATTATAAACAAAGAAAATGAAAACTAAATGCTGCCTGAATCAGTAATATTCTAATTATAAATTGTAATGTGGATGTAAGGGTAATCAGCATCTTCCTACCAAATGTCAACATAGTGGGGAGTAGTTCACATCACCCTCTTGCCCTTGGAGGTTGGAACAACCCATCAAGGCAGATGAATTACAAATATTCAATGGAATTTAGATGCAGAAGGTAACAGGAAGTCACTAACCTATGGGTATCCCAAAGACATGTAATCCACTTAAATTACTGAAAAAATGATAGCTTCTTCCTGGGTAAATCTTCCAGAGGTAAAATAGCCCCCCAGTCTGATATCGTGGTGCAGACTGCTCAGGGAGTAGTCATTAGAATGGATAGACACATTCTACGAGTCGGAGTGAGCAATGTTAGATGTCTGAATAGGGCAGGTAGATTAGAAAACTTAAAAAGGGAGGTGGAATGACTTAAGTTAGACATCACTGGTACTAGTAAGAATAAGTAGAAGGATGGACAGGATTTCTGATCTGGCAACACAGAATAATCAATGCAAAAGCTGTAGGTGGAGTTATTGGTGTCGAATTTTTAATGAAGAAGAGAACAGGAAAACGGGTGAGACTAGTGAAAGAATTATTTTGATTAGGGTAGAAACTAGGCCTGGTACAATCAAATTAATACAAGTGTATATGCCAATGTCACAGGAAGATGATGAAGAAACAGGGAAAATATACACTTAAATTAAAGAATTAATTCAAAAATTGAAACGGGAGGAAAATCTAATAATCATTGGTTAAAGAAATGTGGTACTTGGAGAGGGAAAAGAGAGTTAACTGTAGGAAATTTAGATCTGGACAAAAGATATAAGTGAGGGAGCAGGTTGTTAGAATTTTGTAAAAAATATAAACTTGTCATTGAAAACACATGATTTAAGAATCATGCATAAAAGATCCATATGCGGAAATGCCCAGGTAAATATCAGATTATATCATGGTCAAAGAGACTCAGGAATCAAGTTCTATACTGTACATCATACCCAGGAGCAGATATAGAATAACCAGAATCTGATAGGCTGACGTTCAGGAGAATAAAGAAACAATACTAACAGAACAGACCGGAAGTAAACAGACCGAAACAATTTAACAGGAGAGAAAAATTTGCAAAGATGGTAAATGTGGAGCTAAAAAGTAACTCTAATGGCGTTCAACGGAGGATGAATGGAATGGGTTGAGGAGAGAAATAATCAAAACTGGTAATGAAAAATTAGGCTTTAGGGAACAAGCCACCTGGAAACCTTGGACCACAGAAAAATCTTTGCAGTTGATGGATCAGAGAATAATGCCCAGGATGAAGCAGGTAAAAAGCAGTACAGCCAATTTAGATACCAAATAAACAGTACATGCTAAAAAAAGCAAAAGAAAAATAGCCTACAAAAAAAGTGAAGAAGAATAAAAGGAATTGGTCATAGGTTAAATGAGGCATATATGAAGATATACAGAATTTTTTATAAATAAAGAAAAGAGATATAAATATTAAATCTGCAGATGGGAAACATTTAAGCTCAGAAGGTAGAACAAACCTAAGAAAGATAGATAAACAGTATGATAATGTTGATCTGAATAACAGTGCACTGGAAAAAAAAAGTTATGTAATTTCGATGATTTACACAATTTGGTCAAACTTTGAAGGATTTGAAAACAAATGTGGCAGTTGGGATAGATGAGATTCCTGCAGATGTTCTGAAATCCCTAGGAGGAGACGCAAGCAAAAGATTATTGAAACTTGTATCAAAAAATTATGAAACAGAAGAAATTCAAATTGATTTTAATAAAAGTACTATCTTCATACTTCTGAATATAGCACAAGATGATAAATGTTAGAATTGCTGCATTAGAATTGCTGCATTATAAGTAGGTGATCAGTTTGAGTATATGAAAAACTGTGGTAGAAGAGAAGAGATTCTGGCCTTAAGATTAATACTTGATAGGCAAATCAAGAAAAATGAAGATACTTGTATGGTAATTGCTAATTTAGAAAAAAAAAAACTTTTGATAATGTTAGGCAGAACAAGATGATAAAAAATTTGAAGAAGGCAGGTCTAAAATATGGAGAAAGAAGATGCTGCTGATGTTTGGGATGACTCTAACAGCATGCAGCGTGAAACAGGAGTTGAAATTAATCGAGTCATGGGTGATGGCATGGGCAGCAACTGGGTGCTTTGGGTTCCGTGTGAATACTTTCTGTCAGTGGCCATTTATTCTTACGGAAAGTGGATTTGGGGTCAAACCTATATTTGAGTCCAGGCAGTGGTTGCATGTTGACTGGTATATTAAATGGGAGTTTTTGCAGGTTGCATGTATTTATATGTACCATAGCCTCCTGACATTGCTTCAATAATGAAACATAGTTTTGATCTGTTATATATTGGTATCAAGCAAATAAGATCTAAACTAAATCCTATAACTGTAAAGTAAAAGCTTTATCTAGAAACTAAAATAGGTTGGCTCAATCTTATCTTGTTTGCAAAAATGAGGAAGAAGGATGTGCAGATCTGTTAGAATCCTGATGCTGATAGAGCCTGGTCAAATTTTTAAATATTTGTCGGCAATGCATACAGGAATATGATGGGCAGGAAATAGCTGTGACATGTTCAAATACATATTTTGTTAGAGAATTCCAAGATAAAAATACCTGTGCACAAATAGCACACACAACTTGCAATTCTCTTTCTTGCTTCAAAGTAATTTCACTGTTATGATAAGGTGTATGGGCACACAATGTTGACAGATCTAAGAAAATCAGACCACACTGTTCACAAATATACTGTGGAGTATTTACAAGTAAGTCATGGCAGAATATATGTCTAATTAGCAAATCCCTTGTATTGTAAACTTGCAGACACTTAGAACATGTGAACTGCAGTGGCCTTGTAGCAGGTGTGTTTTCTACCACACCAGTATCGTCTTGGTCACGACACTGAGCTAGCCTTTGATGAAATATAATTTTTGACCTGCAAAGAAAATAATGAGTTTCTTCACTAAGGATATCTACATACAAGCACATGATACATTAAAAACCAATTACAGTTCCATTTACCAGGTATATGTTAAACTGCTGCACCTTATACAAATGAAACTAAGAAAAATGGAAATGGCAAATAAATTTGGAAAATGATTCATCACTCACCAAAGATGAAGGTCGCAATGATTGAAAAAACGTATATGGCAAAAACAAACATATACAATATTTCAGTTTTCATCTTATTGGCGTAATAGAAGCCGAGTCATGTGGTTCGGGAGGTGTGCATATGCCAAAGTTTATCACATGACTATGTGAATTATCGATATGCTGGGAAAGACTGAGATGATATATGCAAATATATATAATGCAGGTGGTGATAAAATTATTAATATAACAAAAGGGTCTGGAATATTAAAACAAACCGTATATAAATAAATTAATTAACTAGTTAAATCATAATACCAGTAACAATGTGTCACCCATATTTAAATCATGACTTCTGGGCAATGCAAAGGATATTATGGAGTAACATAACAGGAAGAGGTGAAGGCAAATTTCTAGCTCCTTAAATATGGAACTATTTAGCTAGGGATGGATACTCCTAAGAGAAAAGACATGGTAATCCAGGAAAGTGTTTTGAAATGAACTGATTCCCTGCTTATTTTCTTTCTTTAATTGAAGAAACCAAGGAAAAGCATGGGAATCAGATATTTCCATAGAGAAGGGCTGATGGGAAAAACAATAATGCACCAGGCAATTAAATGCTAAATGATTAAGTACAAAAACATAAATTACTTGAGGGACTATGCAATATAAATATTGGGAAAAATAAACTGTTAAAATAACTGAAAGAGAAAAAATAATTACATATAGATGCATATAAAGTGTACAAGCTATTTAATGTTTCAAGTTATAAATTTCTACTAAATGCAATGAAATTTTGCAGCATTATATCATATAATTTACAAAATCTATTAAACTTAAATATTCCACCTTTATTGATTATAGCTTAACACCTCATAGAAGTTGAGTTGATTAGTGGTGGGAAAGGACAGGGAGCAAGGAACGGGAAGGAATTAGGCCATAGCCAATTCAAAGGAATCAACCCAGCCTTTATCTGAGTTGATCTGGAGAAAGCATGGAAAACCCAAATCTAAATGGCCGCATAGGGATTTGAGATTGTGTGTGCCCAAATGCGAGACCAAGGTGTTATTACCTGGTGTGCTTCTGCCATAATTAACTAAGTAAATAATTTCCCCCCTTTTGACCATGACCCCTGCATATATGATAATAGTAAATTAATCAGTAACAAATGTATTTGCTGATAAATGAGTTAAATACGAGGCACGTCCAGAAAGTAAGTTCAGTTTGGTAATAAAATGAAATTGTACACAGATAAAGAAGAAATTTTTATTGCACAAAATTCTACAACTCTTAAACTACTTTTCCACATAACTGCCGAAATTTTGCAGGAATTTGTCATAGCGTGGCACCAGGCTTTGTATACCTTCTTCATAGAAATCTGCCGCCTGTGTCTTCAACCAGTTGGAAACAGTTTCTTTCAGCTCGTCGTCTTTGGTGAAGTGATGACCGCCAAGGAAAGACTTGAGATGTAAGAACAGATGAAAGTCTTGCCAGTTCTTCTGTAACCAAAGGTGGACGCCCACTTCGTTCTTCATCGTGCTCATCACTACGCCCGCCATTGAACTGTCGGACCCATCTTCACACCATCGAATCACTCATCGCATTTGGTCCGTAAACATCGCAAATTTGCCGATAAATTTCACTTGGTTTCACTTTCCTCGCATTCAGAAACCGAATCACAGACCTGATTTCACAGGCGGCGGGTTTTCAATCAACGCCGACATTTCAAACAAGCACAACAAAGCATACGTAACTGACAGCGATCTCCAAATGGAGGACGTTCTTCCCCTTGATACACATCGTTTACAGCACATGTGCGAAAACTGCAATCGCAGCGCAGCAGCGGAGATAAATTGAAACGGAACTTACTTTCTGGACGCGCCTCGTATTTTAATGATACTATGAAATTTAATTACTTAGTTTCATTTGACCCCAGAAAAATATAAAACTTTAATTTGAATATCAAACACTTGCTATGCTAATATTGAGTTTTATCAGCAACAGGTAAATTATTCACCATAGAAAAATGACATATGTTAGTAGGAATAATACACATTTAACAGATTAGATTAGATTAGATTTTAAAGTAACATAAATTTCTACAACAGAAACATACTGTTTAATTACAAAAAAATACTTTACCTATCAGGAACAGGTACCATTTTCAAATTTTCTTTTTCACCATTTTCCAGCATATTCTGAAAAAAGGCAATAATGATAAATATAACAAATTAGGATAATAATCTAAAAAAGAGGGAAATCAACAACATTAATGCAGAAAGTATAACACCAATAAAAATATGAAAAGTTGTTTTAGGAAAAGTTAATGACCCTTAATTTTTGGTAACATAAAACCAAACCTAAATACAACCAAATAACATGAAATACTCAAGTCCCAAACACTTCTAAATTGAAAGTTTAGTTATTTTAGAATATCATTTAAACATACCGGTCTAAAAAAAGAAAAATAATTCCATAAGCGATTACAGTAAAACTCAGAATGTCTGTTCATAAAGCTTTTTTTATTTATAAAATCCACTGCAAAATTATCATATGTATATTAAGAATGAATTGTTTAGTATTACACAGGGTGATTTAGGAGGAATGGAAAATCATGAAGTTGATGGTAGAATTAACAAATTTGAGTAAAAAATGTTCATATATACACGTGTCCAATTTCCATTAGTTTTGGAGAAACAAGTGCTAGAATATTGGGAATAAAAGCAAACATAAGAGACAAATTACTCGCTCGCACTGTAAACACCACAACCCCCATAAAAGTACATCAAGACGTACTCAGAAGAGCTACACTTACTGTTGCAAGATATGCAAAGTTTATTGAAGTCGTTGGTGGGATATTCAAACATTAATTTAAACCTTTATGAGTGTTTTTGTATGAATAATGTACTTCAATAAGTTGTTTCTGTGCTCTTGGTCATTTTCTAAGGGTTATTTTAAGCATAATATTCCTGCACTTTTATCTCGAAAACAAATGGAAACTGGATACATGTCTATATGAACCTTTCTACTCAATATTGTTCATACTACCACCTCTTTCAATATTTATCTTTACTCCTGAATCATCCTGTATGTAAACAAACACCCTAGATTATATAGTTTAATTATTTGTTGGTGTCTCATATCTTGCCCACAATGTGATTATTAGACCTAGGAGAGAATTGTCATCAAGCAATAAAGAAAATGGTAATAGCATTTATGAAGTGATTTTGGGGAACCATGGAAAACCAAAATCTGGACCATAGGGCCTAGAATTCACCAAACATTACACTGAACGACATTACAGCTCTGCACCAGCTTCACTCAATCAGTTCGAAAATTTTCATTTACGAGTTTGGGTACATTCAATAAAATTATTTGATACTTTATATATGAAAGAATTGGGATATGTAAGTATCTACCAAATACATCATAGCTGCTCTGAATAATTAGAAACAAAGCCAATTTACAACAATTGATGGTTTTCCTTTTTTTTTTGTCTGTAGCGTTATGGCTTGTTGATACCATTTGGGCTGAGAAAGGATTGATGACAATGAATAGGAACTCAGAAATTCAATTTTGAAGGAACAAGCACAAAATTCACCCAAAATAATTTATAGAAACCATGGAAAAAAGAAAACTGGATGGCATAGCTAAGATCAGGCCAGAATTCAAAACACATTCTACTAAATGGCAGGACTAAGTATTAACCTTCTTACAGACAAAGTAAGTTTAATCCAAGGTGAAGGTCAGTTATGGTGAATGTAAAAAATCCAGTAAGCAGCAGGAATCGAACAAGAAAAATAATCTGATAAAGGGCTACAAGAAAGCTCTTACTGATTGCTTGTGTAGCATTTTTTATTTACAAAAGCCAATGCAAAATTACCATATATATATTAACAAAGATCTTTTTGTATTGTTCAGGGTGATTCGGGTGGAACGGTAATAATTAAGTTTCAAAAAAAGGCAAAAACTGCTATTCAAACAAATGTAAGTATCATTTAAAAAGAAATATGGCTCATCTTAGAAACACAACTAACATCAACTCCAAAAGTACAATAGTATATTAGTAAAAAATCTAAGGAAGGATAGGGAAATATGACGCAACACTTACCACAGATGAAGGTGGCTGGGAACGACAAACACACACAAAAAAAGAAACAAATACAAGAGAACCGCAGTAATTCCGCGTACAGCCATATTCCTGCAGAAGTGAGACACCAGGCGGAGTCAGATGTGTAGACGGAGACCACCATCTGCTGAATGGTGTCGCCGGTGCGGATGGTAGTGCAGGAGTGGGGGAGCTCAAGTATTGGTCAATACTCAATATTTTTGATGGTATATTCTCATTGAAAGTGGTAGACCATCATAATAACTATGAGAGGTTATGTATATATATATACATCAAATTTTGAAAAAAATATAAGTAGTAGAGATAATAAGAGTTGTGTCTTGGGGAAGGAATTTATTGTAGATTGAACCTGGAGAATGTCTGGTGTCCAGGGTATTCTGATAGGCTAGTTCCCATCTCCGTAATTCAGAGGAGGTCGTGTTGTCAGGGATAACTCGGATTGCCCTAACTGAGGAACATGTGTTAAAATAATTCAGTTTGTGGGATCTGGCATGTTTTGCAACTGGATGGGCCTCATTGTTAATGTATACTGACTGCCTGTGGCCATTCAATCTGATAGCTAGGGAGTTAGTAGTGAGGCCTACATATGAGCTCAAACATTGGAGCATGTAAGTTGATATATGAGGTGTGTTGTCATGCAAGTAGCATGACCAATGATAGGGAATGTTTCTCCTATGGTAGGATTGGAGTAAGTGGTAGTGGTGTCATTAGTGAATGATGATGTAATGGAATCATGATCTCCAATAGACCTGGAGAAACAACAAGAAAATCATATAGATGATGCTAACTCCATTTCTTGTACCAATTCCATGAGAGTAAATATGGAGCTCTATGTTTGATATATAGATTGACAGTCAATGGCCTATCAAGAGTAAACTCCATCTTTAGTGTAAATACTGATATCCTCACCAGGTCAAATTGATATAATATTCACAAGTTCATGGTGAGATGTTATAATACAGACTCGGTGATTCGACAAAACAGCATGTCACAAAATCACTGTGTTTTCATAATGCCTGTTAAACAATACACAGAATTGTAAAGAGAAACAGCAGTGGTTTGTACAGTAACAAAAAAAAAGGAAGAGAGTTGAAGTTACTATTATCTATGAGCCAGTCTAAGAGTGATAAGAATAGTTAGATCTCAGAACTGATTATTTGTACCAGCTGTAAATTACCAAGATATACTCATGTCTCAAAGCACCAACAACGACAGTAATGTGAGCTGATACAACTTAATGTAAACCACCACTGATAATGCAAGTGGTGAAACAAATTGTTCTCATCATGAAACAGGATGTATCAATAAATCTCACACCTTGGTCTTCGGTTATATGTCAATTGCATTAAGGAATAGCACATTACTTGTTACAATTCACACACACAAAGAAAAGAACTTCTTGTATATATTCCAACAGAAATATTTAAGTAATATTTTTTACCTTATTGTCTTCAGTTATTACTAGCAAGTAACTGAAGAGCAGGAATTTTACACGACCCCCACAACTATATTAATTGGAGCAAAATATAAGTAGGTGGTTTGAAACATATGCACAACAATTCACTGAAAACACACACACCTACCTAATGTAACACATGTGAATAATTCATCAATAGACATGTGCAGGAAAATTTTGTCAGCGGTGTGTGGATACTAACAAATGTGAACTCTATATGTGTAGCTTAGGCTGAAACTAAATTTTTTCCAATTTTCTATTTGTTAAACACAAAAATGTATCAATCAATCACATTCCTTAACTAGTAAATATAAAATACACTTTAAGAACTTCATATTTAACTGAAAATGGAAAGCAAGATACGCAAGAAAGCAATTTGCACTAGAAATAGGTTTTCCTCAAGAGTTTACAACATATTCAGATAGGTAATCACTAAACACAGAAAAAAACGCTGATAGCAGTCACTGTGTAATACAAACATATTGAGTTATAATTCCCGTGCCTGTAATAATTTTCATATAAAAAATGCATTTGCGTAGTAACTGCTGCATAAAGGGAGTTTTTCTTCGGTTTCGTCCGGCGATTTATTACAGTTAAACACTAAGAAACATCGTTTAGTTACTGTAAATGCATTTGCTCAACTTTTTTTCAGACAATCAAACACAACTTATTTAAAGGTATAGCGAACACCATGTGGTCCACTCATACAGTTTAACGAGCAAAATGCGATAACTCCAAACTCTTAATAAACCAAAACGGGAAGCATGCTAGTGAAAAGTGTGTCCTGTTTTTGTGCGACATTTAGCGGTACTGTTCTATTCCGTAAGCAGCTTTAAGTTGTAAACATACCTCTTCCAGAATGTACACAGCATTTATTGGCTCCATATCACCTCCTCCTGATGTTTTGAGAGAGCAAAACGCAATCTAACTCCACAGTAAAATAACAACGTCCACGAGAACAGCTGATAGATTCAGCGGCAGAGATACTTAATGTCTCAGAATTACAATTCCACTCTCAATTTCTGCTGCTAAAAAAGTAAGATAATTACTGTCTGAAATCTAAACGTTTGCCATCCTTATCCTAATTCCGTCGACACATATAAAATTTACGGAAACGCCAACAATTTATTTTTTAAGTAATCAACGCAATGGAAACAATAAATTTGTAGATTTGTGAAATTCCAAGATCCAAGTTACATCCAAATACGTTCACTCAAATTTCTTTATATTTCATTCTTCTCATTATAATTAGAAACACGTTTACAAAAAATTGCTTTCAATTTCGATGAACCTTAACTCCAAGTGGCAATTTTATTGTTACCTGAATTTGTACATTAGTTTTTTTTTTTTAGTTGTTTAAGTTCAAATGAGATTAATTGAATTACTTTTCGAGGGACAGCATGCTCCGGTGGTAATTGTAATACATCATCCAATTATTTTTAATTTAATTTAATTGCAATGGAGCACAGGCTCCGGTGGAAATTTCCCTACACACCCATCTTCCCCCTATCCTGCACCTACCTACATTTGCCCTCTACAAATTTTATCTTTAAATTCCTTCAAAGTTTTTGGTAAATTATCCATCATTTCTCTTGGTAACTCATTCCAATCCCTGACACCCTTACCTAAAAAAGAGAATCTTCCAACAACCTTGTGCCTGAAATCGAGTGCCAGCTTGTGGTCATGGTCATCTTTTCCCTTCCATACACTACTTTTCATACCTATTGCAATATCTTTCCATGCCTCATCGCCAGTATATGCCCTGTACACTCCCATGACCCTCCTGTTTTGCAATGAACCCCATTCCAACTCCTTTATCATATCCGTCACTGATTGCATTCTGCGATAATTTCCAGAAACAAATCTAGCAGCCCTTCTTTTCACCCTTTCCAACTCCTGTATTTGATTGGTAAAATGAGGGTCCCATAATACCCTACCATATTCGAGCAATGGTCTAACCAAAGTTTCCAGAAACAAATCTAGCAGCCCTTCTTTTCACCCCTTCCAACTCCTGTATTTGATTGGTAAAATGAGGGTCCCATAATACACTACCATATTCAAGCAATGGTCTAACCAAAGTTTTGTAACCCAATTCCGTGACTTCTCTCGTACATCCCCTCATCACTCCACACACTTTGAAACCTTTTCCTACCACCTGTCCTATGTGTCCTACCCAGTTAAGTTTGTTATCAAAAGTAATTCCAAGATACTTACATTTCAAGTCTTCAGCGAGCAATTCTTCTCCACCTTATATTCATAATTAACCTTTTGTTTTTTATTTGTGTATCTAATAAGCTGACTCTTCTTTGCATTTATCTTCATTCCATGTTTACCAACCCAATTAGATATCCTGTCCAGATCACCCTGCAACTGTTTACAATCCTCTATCGTTTTGATTCTTTTATAGAGCATTATGTCATCTGCAAACAATCTAATTTCAGATAGTAAACAATCAACACAATTATTCATTAGAATAATGAATAGCAATGGTCCCAATACGCTAACCTGTGCCACAACCATTTTTACTTCCACTTCTTTTGATACTACATTTCCTACCCTAACTCTCTGTTTTCTACCTTTTAAAAATTCTTCTACCCAACAAATGACTTTCTTATCCACTCCAATGGTTTTTTACCTTATTTACTACCTTTTTATGGCTTACTCTGTCAAACGCCTTAGACACATCTAGTGCTACAATATCAATTTGGCCTCCCTTGTCCATCTCATCTGAAATATCTTGCATATATCCCACCAACTGAGATTCGCATGAATATCCTTACCTGAAACCATGTTGCCTACTTGAAAACCACTTACATTCCTCACATATGATTTGTCAGCCATGTTGCGTGTATTCCAACCGTCAAGTCAAAATTTCAAAAAGAAGCCTGTAAACAGCGTCCAAACTGCTGAAAGATAAGCAAGGAGTTTTCAAAATAGATGATGTTTTCAAAATCTATTAAATTGCACTCCATAATAGGTGTATATCCGTATTGTCTGGAGTGGTAAATTATACCTAATCTGGTGCGAAATTAATGGAGGTAAAACTTTAATTCACAAACTAACACTGTGGCATATGATTCCCTAAGAATTGTCAATGGAAGGATTGCATAATACTTTCAGTGTGGAAACAGTTTGTTTTTTAAATACTTACACGAGACTTTTGGAGAAAAATAAGTTTTTGTTACGTTTACTTCGAACATGGATAAATCTTTAATACAACAAATAATACACAGTTGTGAGGAGAACTAAATGTACAAGAGGAGGGGGGGGGGGGGGGAGTGGAATTGTGTTGATGGGTATCGAAAGAAATTTCCAACATCATCGTAATCAGTAGACATTGTTTATCAGGGATACTGACTATCATTTAGACCTTCCTTAGTGTGGTATCGAGTGTGGTAGGAGAGCTGTGAAGGCTCCTCTTCACAGTCGCCCCAGGTGGGGGTTAAAAAGTGGCCATCATCGTCGCGATCACGAGTTGCTATCTGTGAACTTTCACTTACTGATAGTTGTCTGTTGAAAATGGACATCAAAGTGATAGCGACTTGTGATGATCATGGATTAATAAGTTAACTAATAATGTAACAACAGACGTTTCAAAGGCTTTTGACAGAGTGAGCCATTCATAGTGCTAAATAAGATAAAAACTATTGGAGTTGATAAAAAATTGATTTTCTGGGTAGAAGAATTCTTAAAAGGTACAAAACTAAAACTTAGGATAGGAAATGCAGTATCAAAAGAAGTAGGAGTGAACGTGGGAGACCTAAATAATATTGTATTGGGACCATTGCTATTCGTTATTGTTATGAATGACTGTATTGACGGTTTACTACCAGAAGTTATATTTTTTTTGCAGATGACATAATGTTATATAACAGGATCAAAACAATAGACATTTAGACAAGATATCAAGCTGAGTGAGTCAACAGGAGATGAAGATAAATGTAAAGAAGAGTCAGCTTATTAGGTACACGGATAAAAATCTAAAGGTTGATTATGATTATGAAGTGGGGAAGAAATTATATATTGAAGACTTCAAGTGTAAATCCAGTGGCATAACAAGAATTTATTCATATTCAACGCCGAGAAAATCTCTAGCCTTAGTATTTTCGACTCTATTTCTCACCCTCCGTTATGTACTGGCACTACTATCGCACTTTTCCTGTCCTCTGGTAAGCAGCAAGTATCCAGACTCAGTTTAAATAATATTTCAAGATAAGGTACAGTGTCAAATCCTACTATCTTTAATTCGTTTGTAGTAATAATATCTACACCAGAACCTTTATGTTTTTTTCAGATTTATTAGTTCTTTCATTATATCCTCAGGACGAATATCAATTGTTTTGGTCTGCTTATTTCTAATTGTGTTGTTTAGCTTGATATTCGATCTAGACCCTCCCATTTCTGATTAATTGTCCCTAATGGTCTCACTAAACCAGTTACTTAAAATCTTTGCCTTTTTAAAATCCTTAGTAACTTCTTCTCCATCCTTACCTATAAGCGCCTTCCTTTCCCATTTGATTCGAAGTATCTTGCACATATTCCACCAACTGAGATTCGTATTAATATCATTGCCTAAAGAAATGCAGCCTACTTGAATAGAGCCTAAGTTGCACTAAGATACCTATGATGTGGTTACATGCATGGAGGAAAGAAATATATGGAGATGACGCAAGAGACTTTCACCACGCATTGAAGTGACGCCGGGCGGAGGAGGAGTGGGAGGGCCAGGCCGAACCCATACAGACACGGGGTATATGTACAAAAACCTCAAGGGGACTCTAGGATTAACGTAACGCCGCAATCTGGTTATGGATTATTATGTAACTCGATAAAACAAATTAAAAATGAAGAATAAAATTTTTTAATATCCTGCCTAGTTTCAGAGATATTCTGTCTCCAATGTGAGATGTTTTTGGTTGAAATTAAGAAGAAAAAATTAAGGGGATTGGGCTGATATGCGGCCTGGACCAAAAATTAATTCTGTCAAACACACAATGAATTACATGGTGGACATGCAGAATTGATATTTCTGTTTTATTATTACCACTTGTGTTAGGTTTAAATGAGGCCTAGACCAGAATAAAAATAGATATCTTGTTACCATACATCATAAGCTTAATTGGGAATAGCTGGGATAGTTTACATCGCGATAAACGTTTTGGCACTAACATGGTTCTCATGAAATTACTAAAAATAATAGATAAATTCTTTGTCCCTTACATATGCAAAGACAGAACCATTCTGGTACAGACTGCATTTACACCTAACCACAACATCCACTAAATTGCCTCTACAAATTCAAACTATGTAGACACATCCACTCTCGTGTATTTGAATCGCAAACTGCATTTGGGATAACAACATCGTTTGCTTCATCAAGATTCTTAGATGGCACAAGATGGCATTATAAAATACTTAGACACATTAGAAAATGAAATAATCACTGCATCAAACACAATGTGAACTTTGCATTTGTATGGATTCGCAATATGGCCGCTGCCTCCACTGCGCATGTTCGAGAGTTTAGAGCCTGCTTCACAGATTTAACGTCATTTCTCTTCCACATATTTCCTTCCTCCATGGTTGCATGCTAATATCTCTATTGGTTTACTGGCAACTGATCTTAAACTGATTGGCCTATAATTTTCGGCTCTATCTGTTACCCCCTCCATTGTGGACTGGTACTACTATCGCACTATTCCAGTCACCTGGTAAGCAGCAAGGATCGGGACTCAATTAACGTTTCAAGATAAGGTACAATGTCACATCCCATTATTTGTTACTATTAACACCGGCGGCCTTGTGGGTTTTTAGCATTTTTGTTTCCTTCATTATTTCCTTAGGATGAATTTCAAATTTTACTGATTGTGTAAGCAGGCTCATTACAGTTTTTTTTTTTTAAATATAGGCATAGTAATATTTTGCATAAACCCGTCTTAGGCACCTTGTTTGCCGTTAATCATTCCTTATTTTGTTGGTGAGGGTTGTAAAGGGTGCGCCAGAGAAACGAGGTAATTCGTTTACAAAACTTTGGTCTAACATTACTTGAATCTGGTGTTGTAGTTTGGGACTAACATTTAGAGGATCAAACACAGGTTTAGTAGCGCGTGCAAAACAAAGCAGCTAGAATTGTGTATGGAAACTACCACAGGACCCAGTCAGTAACTGATATGATAAAAGAGCAGGATTGTGAGTCATTGGTAAACAAGAGGGTGATTAAGGTATTTATTGGTGATGGGGATTGGATGGCTAGGCTCGAATAATTGTGAGTACTGCAAGCAAAGGAAACGATAACCATAGGCACTCGACTTTCAACTGTCGCTCGGTGTCATACATAAGGGATTTGAAACATTTTCCTTTGTAGGTACAGTGTCACAGATTGTAATGTATTAGCCAAGGAAGAGATGAACAATTTACTAAAAGGCCGAAAACGTTTAAATTCTTAATTGGCAAAAGAACATGAGTGGAGGAAAAAAAATAAGGCAGTATTCATGAAAATAACAATATAATCAAGATAATAATATAATAAAAATAATTGGATGGTGTATTGTAATTACCACTGGAGCAAGCTGTCCCTCGTAAAATAAATTCATCTCAACTGAACTCAAACAATAAAAAAAAACGTAGAATGTACAGATTCCGGTAACATTAAAATTGCCACTTGGATTTATGGTTCATCGCAATTAAAAGTAATTTTTTGTAAACGTTTTTCTTATTAGTACGTGTAAGTGAAATATTAAGAAACTGGATAAACATATTGAGATGGATCTTGGATTTTCACTAATCTACAAACTGGCTGCTGTTACCAATTCCATGCATTACTTGAGAAATAAATTGTTGGCGTATCCATAAATTTTATATGTGTCGATGGAAATAGTGAAAGGTTGGCAAACATTTAGATTTCAGACAGCAATGATCTTAGTTATTGAGTAGCAGAAATTGAGGGTGCAATTCTTTCTCTGGGACATTAAGCATCTCTGTACCTGAACCTATCAGCTGTTCTCGTGGATCGTTGTTATTTTGCTGTGGAGTTGTATTGAGTTTTGCTCTGAAGACGACAGAAGGATTGTCTCGGACGGAAGGAGGTGATATGGAGCCGATAAATGCTGTGTATATTCTGGAAGAGGTAGGTTTACAGCTTAAAGCCGCTTACGGAGTCTTACAGCACAGCTTAACAGCAGGACACACCTCTCACTCGCCTGTTGTTCACTGTGGTTTGTAAAGAATTGGCAATTAGCACATATTGTCCGTTAAACTGTATGAGTTGACCACATGATGTTCACGATATCTTTAAATAAGTTGTGTTTGACAGTCTGAAAATAACATGAGCAACTGCATTTATACTAACTAAACGATGTTAGTGTTTAACTGTAATAAATCGGCGGTCGAAACCGAAGAAACAAAGTCCCTTTTGCAGCAGTTACTGCGCATACGCATTTTTTATATGGAAATTATTACAGGCACTGGAATTATAACTGAAATACCAGTTACTATGTTTGTATTCTACGGTGACTGCTATAAGTGTTTTTCTCTGTGTTTATTGATTATCTGAATATATTGCAAAGCTCTTGAGGAAAACCTATTTCTTGTTGTGTGAAAATTGGTTTCATGAGTATCTTGCTTTCCATTTTCAGATAAATATTAAGTTCTTAAAGGTATTTTATATTTACTAGTTAGTGTTTAACAGACAGAAAATTGGAAAAGATTCACTTTTTAGTCTAAGCTACACGTATAGATTTCACATTTGTTAGTATCCACATGCTGCTAACAGAATTTTCCTGCACAACTCTACTGATAAATTATTCACATGTGTTGCATTAGGTAGGGGTGTGTTTTTCAGTGTAGTGTTGTGCATATGTTTCAAACCACTGACTTATATTTTGCTCCAAATAATATAGTTGTGGTGGTCCTGTAAAATTCCTGCTCTTAGTTACTTGCTAGTAGTAACTGAAGATAAGGTAAAAAATATTACTTTAATATTTCTGTTGAAATATATACAAGTATATAATATAGAAGTTCTTTTCTGTTGTGTGGGTGAATTGTAACAAGTAATGTGCTATTCCTTTCTGCAATTAACACATAATCACAGACCAAGGTGTGAGATTTATTGATAGATTCTGTTTCATGATGAGAACAATTTGTTTCACCACTTGCAGCCTCAGTGGTGGTTTACATTAAGTTGTGTCTACTCGCATTACTGTCGCTGTTGATGCTTCGAGACATGAGTATGTCTTGGTAATTTACAGCTGGTACAAATAAACAGTTCTGAGGTCAAATTAACTATTCTTATCAGTCTCAGACTGGTTCATAGATAATTGTAACTTCAACTCTCTTCCTTTTATTGTTGCTGTAAAAATCACTGCTTTTTATCCTTATAGATCTGTGTACTGTTTAACAGAACATTCTGTTTGTATAGGCATTATGAAAACACACCGATTTGATGACATGCCCTGTTGTTAAATCACTGAGTTTGTATTATAACATCTCACCACCAACTTGTGATGATTATATCAATATGATCAGCTGAGGATATCACTATTTACACTAAAGGTGGAGTTCACTCTTGATAGGCCATTGACAGTCAAAGATAGATCTGCATATTCTATGAATTGGTACAAAATATGCAGTGTTATCACCATTTATATGATATTCTTGTTGTTTCACCAGATCTATTGGAAATCGTGATTCTGTTACATCCCCATTCACTAGTGACCACCACTACCACTCACTCCAGTCCCACCACAGAAGAAACATTCCTCATCATTGGTCATGCTACTTGCATGACAGCACACCTCATATATCATCTTACATGCCTCCATTGCTCCAGCTCATATATAGGCCTCACAAGAAACCCACTTACTGTCAGAATGAATGGCCATAGCCAGACAGTATATAATAACAATGAGGCCCATCCAGTTGCAAAACATGCCAGTTCCCACAAACTGAATAATCTGAACGTCTGTTTCTCAGTTAGGATGATCTGAGTTTTCCCTGCTAACACAACCTCCTCTGAACTACATGGATGGGAACTAGCCTATCAGAATATCCTGGACACGAGACATCCTCCAGGTTCAATATCCAATAATTTCCTTCCACCAGACCCAACTCCAGTTATCTCTACTATTTATATTTAATTTACTTTTATATTTTATTTTTCACTTATACTTTTTCAAAATTTGATTTATATATGTATCCTCACTTATTTATTATATCACTCTATCACTCTCAATGAAAATATACCATCAATAGTATTGATGAAATATCGATCCGATACTTGAACTTCCCCCTCCCCCTCCTGCACCGGCAACACCATTCACCAGACAGTTGTTTCCGTGTATACATCTGACTCTGCCTGGTGTCTCACTTCTGCATGAATAAGGCTGGATGTGGATATATTGTGGTTCTCTTGTATTTGTTTTTGTGTGAGTGTGTTGTTCCCAGCCATCTTCATGTGTGGTAAGTGTTGGGTCATATTTTCCTATCCTTCCTTAGTTTTTTACTAACATGCTATTGTACTTTTGGAGTTGATTTTAGTTGCCTTTCTAAGTTGAGCCATATTTCTTTTCAAATGATACATACGTGTATATTGAGTAGCAGTTTAGTAATAGTTTTTGCCTTCTTTTGAATGTTAATTATTACCATTCCTCCTGAATCACCTTGTTTAGTACAAAAATGATCATTCTTAATATACATTTGATAATTTTGCATTGGCTTTTGTAACTAAGAAAGGCTACACAAGCAATCAGTAAGAGCTTTCTTGTAGCCCTTTATCTAATTATTTTTATCATTTGATTGCTGCTATATACTGGATTTTTTACAATCACCATAACTGACCTTCGGCTTTGAGGAAGCTTACTTTGCCTGTATTAAGGTTAATACTTGGGCCTGCCATTTGGAAGAATGTGTTTTGAATCCTGGTCTGATTTTGGCTATGCGATACACTTTTCTTTTTTCCATGGTTTCTATAAATTACTTTTTGTGAATTTCGTGCTAGTTCTTTCAAAATTGAATGGCTGAGTTCCTTCCCATTCATTGTGACCAATCGTTTCTCAGCCCCAGTAGTATCAACGACACAAAATGCTGCAAACAATAAAAAAGAGGAAAACCCTGCCTTTGTTTCCAATTATCCAGATCAGCTATGATGTATTTGGTAGATACATATATCGCCCAATTTTTTCATTTATAAAGTATCAAATAATTTTATCAAAAGTACTGAAACTGGTAAATGAAAATTTCCAAACAGATTGAGTGAACCTTCTGGGTGAGCAGTAATGTCATTCAGTGTGATGTTTGGTGAATTCTACGATCTTTATTTTGGTTTTCCATGGTTTCCCAAAATCACTTCTTAAATGCTAATACCATTTTGATTTTTGCTTGATGACAATTCTATCCCAGTTCTAATAATCTTACTGGGGACAAGATATGAGACACTAACAAAGAATTAAACTGTATTGTCTGCGATGTTTGTTTATATACAGGGTGATTCAGGAGGAAAGATAAATATTGAAGGATGTGGTAGTATGAACAATATTGAGTAGAAAGGTTCATATAAACACGTATCCAATTTCCATTCGTTAGTGATAAAGATGTGGGAATTTTATGCTTAAAAGAAACCTCAGAAAGTGATCAAGAACATATAAAAAATTCTTTATTCATACAAAAACACACATAAAGGTTTAAATTAAATCTTTGAAAATCCCACCAACAACTTCAACACACTTTGCATCTTTTGCAACAGTATATGTAGCTCTTCTGAGTATGATTTGGTGTACTTTTATGGGAGTTGCAGTGTTTACTCTGTGAGCTAATAATTGGTCTCTTGTGTTTACTTTTATTCCCAATCTTATAGCACTTGTGTTTCCAAAACTAATGGAAATCAGTCACGTGTATATATGAACTTTTTTTTCTCTCAAATTTCTTCAGTCCATCATATCCTTCATTATTCCCCATTCCTCCTAAATCACCCTATGTAATATAAAAGAATTCATTCTAAATAAACATTTGATAATTTTGCAATTGATTTTATAAATAAAAAGGCTTTATGAACAGACATTCAGAGTTTTACTGTAGTCGTTTATAGAATTATTTTTCTTTTATTAGACCAGTATGTTTAGATGACATTCTAAAGTAACTAAACTTTAAGATTACAAAGTGTTTGGGGCTTGAGTATTTCATGATGTTTGCTTGTATTTAGGTTTGGTTTCATGTTACCAAACAATAAGGGTCATTAACTTTTTTTAAAATAACTTTTCATATCTGTATTGGTGTTATACATCCTTCATTAATAGTTTTTGATTTTCCTTTTTTAAATTGAATTCCTAGTTTATTGTATAT
>JARYHS010014965.1:0-43922 GCA_031002005.1 Vandiemenella viatica
AAAAAAAAGGGAACTATTCTAGACCTGTGACCATACGCAAAAAAAGGGTCACGGGCTTACACTAGTTTGGTAATATATAGCTATAATGAAATATCGATATTACTTTTTAAAACATCGATATTTATTATTATTTATTAACAAATAGCCTCTGGCTAATGCATTTAACAAAATAATATGTACACTATATAATAATAAAACAAAAAACTATTACACTATGACCTTTTTTATAGTTTTTCAGCCATATATCCACTTTTTCTGTAAATCTTCCAACACATACAGAATCCTTTATTTCATGAGGTAATTTAATGTATATGACTACTCCTTTATAAAAAAAAAGTCTTTTGAGCCTTAACACCCTGTTTATGCATCACATGAAAAGGGTTGACCTGTCCCTTAATTATGAACATCACAATTTTTTGTGCCAATCAGCTTAGATACCTGGGTAAGACATTATTTTGCAGTCTAAATATAAATGTTAACACATCTATTACTTTGCAATGTTGTTGAAGGCCATTTTTCCGCAGTTGCTGAGTAAATTAATTCATAAAATAACGCCAATACAACTGTATAATGTAGGTTTATTGCCGTACGCGTTTCGCCTCTCCTCGAGGCATCATCAGCGACGAATCTATTTTAACATTTACATTTTATTTACAAACTTATTTGACATAACGCTAAATTGATATATTTTCTTATTATTTACACTTACTATTTACATTAGTGGATTTCAGGATAGTAACCACCCATCTTTGCTTTCTCTCCAAAGCATGTTTACCGTTACAGCCATTTGTCTTTGCTGTTCTGTACCCGATATAAACATTGCGTGTTCTACAATTCACTTGTTTTTGGTGGCCATCTTATTTTCTTACTGTCAAAGGCGGTGATGCGCTGACGGCGCCAGATTTGAAATTGCGTGGGAGATTTTATATCTAATTTTATGTAAGTGTGTGAGTGCATTTATTTGTTAGGTTTATTTCTTTACTGTAGGGTTATTGTATGTTTACCAGTTTGAACAGTGTTTGGTTTGATAAGTGTATGTGGTCATTCAGTACCTGCTTGCTATTTTTTATTGCTTTTTGTATGTGGTAGTTTTCTTGTAGAGTGAGGGTATTGTATCTGTAATTGTTTATTGTGAGTATTTGCATGTCTTTGTTAATGTCTGTTGGTAAGTGATCGTTTTCTATTAGATGTTCGGCGAATGTGGAGTGGTTGCTGTACTTTAGTGCCCTCATGTGTTCTTTGTATCTGGTTTTAAACTGTCTTCTTGTCTGTCCTATGTATATTGCATCACAATTGTGACATGTAAGTTGATATATGCCTGAGTTTTGATAGTTGTCTCTGTCTATGTGGGTGTTTAACTGTTTTTGAATCGAGTTGTCTGTTCGTAGAGCAATGTTTATGCCTTGTTTTTTAAAAATGTTTGTGATTCTGTGGGTGTATTTGTTTGAATATGTCATTGAATACCATTTACTTTTATTTTCAGTGTTTATTGTGGTTTGTGAGTTGTTTTGCATTGTCTGTGTTGTGGGTGTCCTTGTCTGTTGGGTACTGGGTGGCTGAAGTTTGGTTGTGTTAGTTACTTTCTGTTCTTTCCCCATTTTGTTTGTGATTTTTCTGTTTATTGTGTCAACTGTCTGTGATTTATATCCATTTTTTGTTGCTATTTCCTTTATTGTGTTTAGTTCTGTTTGGTAGTTTTTCTTTGTTAGTGGTGTTCTGTTTAATCTGTTTAGCATGAACCGTATTGCAGCTTGTTTGTGGTTTTGTGGGTGGTTTGATGTGGAGTGTATTATTTGATCTGTTGCTGTAGGTTTCCTGTATATCTGAAATGAGTGTGTGTTTGCATCTTTTGTTATGGTGAGATCTAAGAAATTCAGTTTTTCTTGGTTTTCCTTTTCTATTGTGAAGGTGATGTTTTTGTGTATATTGTTTATATCTTGGTGCAGTTCAGTTATGCGGTCTTCTGTTTCATTGATGAGGCATATTACATCATCAACAAATCTCCACCAATAGATAATATTGTATCCTTTCTGTGGTAACAGGTTTTTCCATATCTCATTTTCTATATGGTCTATGAAAATGTTGGCCAAAGTTCCTGAAATTGGTGATCCCATAGGAAGACCTTCATGTTGTAGGTAGTATTTGTTGTTGAAAGTGAAATAATTTTGAGAAGTTAGTAACTGAAGTATGCTTTTGATTTCATCTATGTGGCTGTTGGGTAATGCTTTGTATTTTTTAAGATTTGACTGAATTAATTCAATTGTTTCTTTTATTGGGATATTACTATACATGCTTTCAATATCAAATGATACTAATGTAGCTGTATGTGGGATGTGTGTGTCTTTTATGTTCTGGATGAGTTCTGTTGTATTCTTTATACTTCTATTTTCCTGTAATGTGTAGTATTGGTTAAGAAGTGTGTTTGTGTGTTTGGCTAAGAGATATGTTGGGGCTTTTCTAAAATTAATTATGGGTCTTACTGGAATTTGTGGCTTGTGTAACTTTGGTTGACTTCTCAGTGTTGGAGCGGAAGGGTTTGTCTGTGTGATGTGTTGTTTATGTTGTTCTGTGAGAGTGAAATTTGTATTTTTCAGTGATTTCTTTAGTTCTGCCTGATATCGGTTTGTTGGGTCTGATTTTAGTTGTGTGATATTATTTTTTTGTATGAATTCCTCTGTTTTGCTGATATATTCTGTTTTGTCCATTAAGACAACTGCATTACTCTTGTCAGCTTTTGTGATTATTGTGTTTTGAGCACTAAGTTTTTCTTTTATAGCTTGGAGTGTTTTTGTCTCTCTGTTTGTATTGCTGTTTTTACTATTTTTGGTGGTGATCTGTTTTAATTCTTTAGCAATCAGTTCCCGTGTTAAGCCTATATTTAATGTGCTTTCAGTTTTTTGTTCTTGAGACAATTGAATTAATTCAGTCAAATCTTAAAAAATACAAAGCATTACCCAACAGCCACATAGATGAAATCAAAAGCATACTTCAGTTACTAACTTCTCAAAATTATTTCACTTTCAACAACAAATACTACCTACAACATGAAGGTCTTCCTATGGGATCACCAATTTCAGGAACTTTGGCCAACATTTTCATAGACCATATAGAAAATGAGATATGGAAAAACCTGTTACCACAGAAAGGATACAATATTATCTATTGGTGGAGATTTGTTGATGATGTAATATGCCTCATCAATGAAACAGAAGACCGCATAACTGAACTGCACCAAGATATAAACAATATACACAAAAACATCACCTTCACAATAGAAAAGGAAAACCAAGAAAAACTGAATTTCTTAGATCTCACCATAACAAAAGATGCAAACACACACTCATTTCAGATATACAGGAAACCTACAGCAACAGATCAAATAATACACTCCACATCAAACCACCCACAAAACCACAAACAAGCTGCAATACGGTTCATGCTAAACAGATTAAACAGAACACCACTAACAAAGAAAAACTACCAAACAGAACTAAACACAATAAAGGAAATAGCAACAAAAAATGGATATAAATCACAGACAGTTGACACAATAAACAGAAAAATCACAAACAAAATGGGGAAAGAACAGAAAGTAACTAACACAACCAAACTTCAGCCACCCAGTACCCAACAGACAAGGACACCCACAACACAGACAATGCAAAACAACTCACAAACCACAATAAACACTGAAAATAAAAGTAAATGGTATTCAATGACATATTCAAACAAATACACCCACAGAATCACAAACATTTTTAAAAAACAAGGCATAAACATTGCTCTACGAACAGACAACTCGATTCAAAAACAGTTAAACACCCACATAGACAGAGACAACTATCAAAACTCAGGCATATATCAACTTACATGTCACAATTGTGATGCAATATACATAGGACAGACAAGAAGACAGTTTAAAACCAGATACAAAGAACACATGAGGGCACTAAAGTACAGCAACCACTCCACATTCGCCGAACATCTAATAGAAAACGATCACTTACCAACAGACATTAACAAAGACATGCAAATACTCACAATAAACAATTACAGATACAATACCCTCACTCTACAAGAAAACTACCACATACAAAAAGCAATAAAAAATAGCAAGCAGGTACTGAATGACCACATACACTTATCAAACCAAACACTGTTCAAACTGGTAAACATACAATAACCCTACAGTAAAGAAATAAACCTAACAAATAAATGCACTCACACACTTACATAAAATTAGATATAAAATCTCCCACGCAATTTCAAATCTGGCGCCGTCAGCGCATCACCGCCTTTGACAGTAAGAAAATAAGATGGCCACCAAAAACAAGTGAATTGTAGAACACGCAATGTTTATATCGGGTACAGAACAGCAAAGACAAATGGCTGTAACGGTAAACATGCTTTGGAGAGAAAGCAAAGATGGGTGGTTACTATCCTGAAATCCACTAATGTAAATAGTAAGTGTAAATAATAAGAAAATATATCAATTTAGCGTTATGTCAAATAAGTTTGTAAATAAAATGTAAATGTTAAAATAGATTCGTCGCTGATGATGCCTCGAGGAGAGGCGAAACGCGTACGGCAATAAACCTACATTATACAGTTGTATTGGCGTTATTTTATGAATTAATAAACATCTATTACTATTTATTTTTCAATATATAAATAACCCAACATTTGAAGCACATTGCTCACATTTTCTGTACATCTTTTATTTAAAACTGTTCTAATTCCCTTATTAATATTTGTTTGTAATTTACTGATTTCTGTCTTACTTGCCATTATATGTACTGTGGAGCAGTATCTTATATGTGGCATCACAATTGTCTTAAACAATAGTTCTTTTCCTGGTCTAGACAATGTCTTTCTTGACTTATGTATTAAGTTTACCTTTCTTGCAACTTTTTTGTTTACAAAATCCACATGAACTTCAAAATTTAGTTTGTTATCAATAATTATTCCTAGATATTTATACTGTTGAAACCAATTTATTTTGGTTCCATTTATTAAAACTGACCGCATTTCTCCTGCCTCTTTTCTTGATCTATATTTCCCCATTATCACTAGGGTTTGGGTTTTTAAAAAAATTCATATTTTTTTCCTGCCTTCTTCTTGAGCTGAAATGCTGAAATAAACACTGATTCAACGTTTCTGATTGTATTTAAATGTATTTTATATTGCCAATAAATGCATATTGGGGCCATTTTCGTAATTCTGGTCATATTTCAACAACTTTTATAGTCATATGGTCATATTTTGAGGAAAAATCTGGTAATTGTTTGATAGAAGTTATAGATGAAAATAAATTAAAATAATTATTCAAAGAAATATACTCCTTTTATACATTGGAGAAAGAAACGAAACTAATTGTAACTAAATTATTCAGAATTCACCAGTCAAGAATTAAAGTTATAAATTATTGTCACTCTCTAAACGTTAATGTTCCGTCAGAGGGTTAAAGGACAACAAATTCAACACCGGTGTTAATAAGATTAGCTCCACAGTTCAAGAAGGATTTGCAGATAAAATTTCTCCTTCCATAGTACAATTTCAGGACTCTACCTTCAATCTCATCCCTGACGAAGCAGCTGTTCACCAACAGTGCGTTCCACTTTGAATGAAAGAACTTCAACACGCTCTTAAACTCTTTTCCGATACTTCTTCTAGAATAAGTGGAATACATTATTCCATGGTTTACATACACTGTTAAATAGTTTTAATCAAAAATGGATGAACGAACCAATCCCAGTAGAATGGAGGACTAAAGTTATTATTCCAGTGCTAAAACCAGATAAAGATACTCAACAGCGTCCTCCTGCTGGCCTACATATAAACAATATTTAGGAGCAATCTTCCTTGATACACAAGCAACAAACGATAATATTAAAATTCCATTCTTAATGAAAAAGCTTATTACTCTAGGACTATCGAGAAAATTGGTTGCAGGTCTATACTCTCTTTTATCAGGTAAGATAATTTAAGTAAGCTCAAAGTTGAAAAAAGTCGGTCCGCGTAAAGCTACACAAGGACTTCCACAAGGAGCAATTTTAAGTCCGTTATTATTTATATATATAAATTATCACCTAGAGCAAAAACACTCCAGTTCCCAGCCAGATCACGTCGTCATATACACTGTCAATGACTCACACACGAAAGTTCAGAACATTTTGAGCGAAGCAATAATAGTCCTTATGCAGTGGTTACTGAACAATGGCTCAGAACTATCATATAAAGAGTCGATAGTTATATTCTTTTCAAAAAAGAAAAATTCTGTATAACCATGACAACCTCCAATTAGGAACATACAGCCTTCCATTAAGGAGACAAGTTATATTGCTTGGAATTATCCTAGATAGCCGGCTCAGCTGTAGTCAACGCACAGATCACCTGGTTGCAAATGCTAACACACGACTAAATATAATAAGTATGATTGTTGGTACTTGGTGGGCTTCCCACCTCAAAACGCTGCTGCTCCTGTATCGACCTCTGATCAGATCGCTACTGGATTATGGTAGCATATTCTACCTCAACTCCAGAACAGACTGGTATCCCGTCCCGACATCGCCGCATGTCGGGTAGAGGGCATGGATATCGACCTCATATAGACGGCGCTGGCATCGGGCCAACCAGCGCCACCACATCATAGTTTTCCGCAGCGACCAATCGGAGCCGACCCGCCGCACATATAAATAAAGCCCGCGCAGCTCCACTCCTCAGTTCAGTATTCACTGCGCTTTCGGTACTCTCTCTTACTGTGAATCGCTCTCTTCGGACTCTGACAGTGCTCGTTTCTTGGCTGCGTTTGGTACTCTCTTCGGACTCTGTGAACCTCACGTCGGACTCTGCCAGTGCGCGTTTTGGGATTACGTTTCGGCCTGCTCCTGGGACTTGTTCTGGTTGTTCGTGACCGTCTCCTGTGGACCACCTTTCCGCCGTGTGACGTTCGGCACCGTAAGGACATAGCAATTGGCGACGAGGATAAAGGTTATCAGCAGGCATCATGGACGTCGTGACTCGCATTCTGGAGCAACAACAACAGCAGACAGCGGAGCTACAGCAAACGCTCAAGTGATTCTCGAGAAACTGTTAGCACACGATGCGAAATCAGTCCAGGCCCCGGAAAATTCGCAAATCCGGCCTCCAGCTTTTCCACCATTCAATGACGCCAAGGAAGACTGGGACACATATTTGCATCGGCTCAAACTGCATTTCTCGGCGTTCCAGGTGACGGACGATGCCTTACAGCGCTCGCTGTTTCTGTCGTGGGCATCACCCGACACGTTCTTCCTCCTGCGGAAACTGGCCCCATTATCCGATCCGGTAGCCCTCACATTCAAGGAAATGTGCACACTGATAACAAGCTACTACTCTCAAAGATACCATGTGGTGGCCTCCCGCCTTGAATTCCGTCAGTATCACAAACATCCAGGACAATCATACTGGTCATGGGTGACGGATCTCCAAGGTCTTAGCCGCAAATGCGACTTCACTTGCTCAAACGCAGAGTGCAAGGCTTCATACGCAGACTCCCTGATCCGCGACGTCGTAGTGCAGAGGTGCGCACAGCGGCACTGAAGCTGGATAAATCATCACTCGAGGACATTCTACGCATCGCGCACTCGCATGAAATTGCGCATGCAGCGAACGAGCCCTCATGGCACGTCCACGTGTAGCGGCGGTCAAAACGACACAACGCTACTCCCGCGTACGAGGCACTCCCATGTCGCGCTCCAGACGCCAACAAAGCAGGACGCCATCGCTTTCCGACGTATCTATGACGTCCAAACCCCGAACCCCACCCCGCCGACGGATCCAGAGGCCCCTGCCGTCTTTCCCACAGTGCTTCACTTCGCACTCACGGGTGGATTGCCCTGACCGTTGGGCACATTGCACACGCAGCGGTAAAGAGGGACACTTGCGGTCAGTCTGCCGAAACCGGGCACCTCTCACCAGCCCGGTATCCCGCTTGCAATACCCTACAGACCGCAGCTCATACTGGCGACCCGCTCTCACAGAAACTATTCTTAACTCTTAGAGTCGCCAACCAGGATATCCGTTTTCAAGTGTTCACGGGGGCAACCGCCTCGCTGATAAACCAAGCCACCTACGTCCGACTAGGCTCACCACCGTTGTCTCCACCTTCATGGCGTTTAGTATCGTACGGGGTTAGAGACATTCCCCTACGGGGTAAATCCTCCGTCACGGCCGCCTACAAACAAGTCACCAGACCAATCACATTTTTTGTGGTGGATCAGCCCTCAGCTACTAATATTTTTGGGTTAGACGCATTCAACATTTTCGGATTCTCAATCGTGGACGAAGTCCAGGTCATATCGGACTCAGTCCCATTCCAGGACCTGGATGATCTCTGTACACAGTTCGCACCCATCTTTACGCCAGGCTTAGGATGCGCCTCAGATTTCGAGGCTCACATCACCCTCCGGCAAGGTGCAGCACCTCGCTTTTGCCGTGCCAGACCTATTCCGGTCACCTTACGTGCAGCAGTAAAACAGGAGCTTGACCGGCTTCAGAAGATTGGAGTAATCGAACCTGTCAAATCAAGCACATGGGATACACCACTGGTCATCATCCGGAAACCCAATGGCACCCTCCGGTTATGTGGAGACTTTAAGGCTACTATCAACGCCCAGTCTCAAGTCGAGACGTATCCAATCCCACGACAAGAAGACCTTCTCACTAAACTTGCGGTCGGCTAATATTTCTCGAAGATTGACCTCGCACATGCATACTTGCAGCTTCCACTAGATGAGGAATCACAAAACATCGTCGTCATCAGCACACCGTTTGGACTCTACAAATACAAGCGCCTCCCATTTGGCATCGCTTCTGCGCCGGCAATCTTCCAAAGATACTTGGAACAGCTGTTGTGGCACATCCCGGCATGCGCAAACTACCTGGACGATATCATTGTCACAGGAACCACTCGTCAAGAGCACCTACAAAACCTTCGCACACTATTTGCAGCATTACAGGAGGCAGGGCTGCGGTGTCGCCTCGAGAAGTGTCGGTTTTTTCAAGAGGAAGTGGAATATCTCGACTATTGGCTCAACAAAGAGGGAATTAGGCCAACAGCCCGCAACGTGGCCGCCATAGACTCCCTACCCCGCCCAAAGAACCTGCCGGAACTACAAGCCTTCCTCGGGAAAATAAACTACTACTCAAAGTTTCTGCAACAAGCGGCACATATTTCGTAACCACTCAATCAGCTTCGAAAGAAGGGCGTTGTCTACAACTGGACCCCATCTTGTCAACGAGCCTTCGACCGGTTTAAAGCGCATGCTAAGGTCTGCTCGTCTAACGCCGTTTTCCCCTACACGGCCCCTAGTCGTGGCAGCCGACCGCCTCAACATATGGAATATGGGCGGTACTTGCACACAGGAATGAAGATGGTTCTGAACAACCGATAGCTTATGCCTCTAAGACATTGACGCCAGCACAATGCAACTGCTCACAGATCAAGAAAGAGGCATTGGCAATAGTCTTCGCTATCAAGAAATTTCATGTATATCTATTTGGAAATAAGTTCTCCCTTATCACGCACCACAAACCGTTGGTGGCAATATTTGGACCCCGCTCCAGCCTCCCAGAGCGAATGGCCCAACGCCTCCAACGATGGGCGATGTTTTTGAGCGCTTATAACTACACAATCCAATATAAGCCAACAGCACAACACTCCAATGCCGATGCCCTATCACGCCTGCCTGCCGGCCCCGATCCGGAATTCGACAAACAAGAAGTACTGTGTTTTCATATCGACACAGAGAGGAAGCAGACAGTGGACGGGTTCCCCATTACAGCGGCACGAATCGCCTCCGCCACCCACCGGGATCCAATCTTGCACCAGGTCCGGCGCTATATCATCCATGGGTGGCCAACATACCTCACACGCAGAATGGACAACGAATTGAAGACATGGTGCCACATATCCCACAGATTCTCGGTCACAGACGACGTCATCCTTTTGGACGCAGAAAACGACACACATCGTGTGGTCATCCCCGCGGAATTGCGCTCACAAATCCTAAAGCTCCTGCATCGAGGACATTGGGGCATGTCCCGTATGAAGAATCTCGCAAGAAGACATGCTTATTGGCCAGGAATCAATCGAGACATTGAAAAGATGGTACGCAGCTGTACAGCCTGCGCCCAACATCAGGCAGCGCCACCACAAGCCTTCGCCCCCTGGCCCACTCCCCGCCAACCGTGAGACCGCATTCACCTGGACTTTGCAGGCCCATTTTTGGGAACCATGTGGCTACTTATAATTGATGCCTATTCAAAGTACCCGTACGTAGTTCGCATGGCATCCACGACGACGGAAGCTACACTAAATGCACTAAGCCAGGTTTTGGCCATCGAGGGTTTACCACAATGGGCCCCAATTTACAGCAACCACATTCGAGGAATTCTGCGTGGCAAACGGCATCAAACATATCTTCAGTCCTCCATTCCATCCCGCCTCAAATGGCGAAGCAGAACGCCTCTTAAGGACGTTCAAACAACAAATGCTGAAAGAGGTACAGTCAGCTACGACGTCTTCCGCCCTCACCCTCTTTCTCAGCACGTACCAGACAACACCAATCAATGGTCGCCGCCCAGTAGAAACTGCTCCATGGGCGACAACCACGGACGTTGCTGCACCTCCTGGCACCATCACCGGCGGAGCCCCGATCCATACCGTCCCATCGTTACACGCCAGGCAGCGCGGTCTGGCACGCGCCTACGGAGGAAACGTCACTTGAATGCCAGCAACTGTAGTGGGGACACATGGACGGCGTGTCATCTCAGTACAAACGCCACACAGAATAGAACGCCGTCATCAAAACCAGCTGCGACCTCGCAGCACAACAGGCCCATCACCATCACAACAATATCGCGAAGAATACATTATACCACAACCAGTGCCATTAGCGGAGGTCCCACAGCCACCCTCCCCACAACAACGATACTACTTGCGTCCAAGAAAACCTGCAGTTCCAGACGAGAGTGACGTCGAAATGGACACACCCATCAACCCTCCACCAACTACATCGGCATCCACGTCACCTCGTCCTCAACCAGGGAGTACGTCGGCGCAAACCGAGAACGATGCGGCCAGGATACCACAGCCATTCCAGCCTCATCACCCCAAGCATCGTCGAGGGCGCTTCCGTCCGTACGCGCCCACTTCAGCATGCCCGGTAGAGGGCATGGATATCGACCTCATATAAACGGCGCTGGCATCGGGCCAACCAGCGCCACCACATCATAGTTTTCCGCAGCGACTAATCGGAGCCGACCCGCCGCATATATAAATAAAGCCCGCGCAGCTCCACTCCTCAGTTCAGTATTCACTGCCCTTTCGGTACTCTCTCTTACTGTGAATCGCTCTCTTCGGACTCTGACAGTGCTCGTTTCTTGGCTACGTTTGGTACTCTCTTCGGACTCTGTGAACCTCACGCCGGACTCTGCCAGTGCGCGTTTTGGGATTACGTTACGGCCTGCTGCTGGGACTTGTTCGTGACCGTCTCCTGTGGACCGCCTTTCCGCCGTGCGACGTTCGGCCGCCGTAAGGACATAGCAACTACTCAATCTTTAAAACAATTTTGCTATTGTTTAATTTTAATGAACAGTGATTTGTATGTATATATAATGCGTATATGTAAATGTGGGTGCATGTATATATATCACTAAATAATACTATATATCTACTAAATAACACTAAATATAATGTATCTTGACTGAATGGCCAACAGGCCAAGTGTCAATAAAATACGAAAAAAAAACTTTACAAACTATGTATGTTGCAATTAATGTATACCAAGAACATTGCACTTATAATACATAAGCTGTTTGGTCTCTTTTGCCAACGGCCAATAAAATAAAATGTATCTGTGTATATCGGTGATATGTATGGAGTTTCAGTTCGAGTAATCGATTCTTACATAGTTGTACTAATCTCGCTGGTATAACTTTGACCGTATCAAGTCGTGTTACAATGAATGTTAGAAGACAAAACGGTTCCATGGATACGTTTTTCGTGCTTCTACGATGGGAAAATAAACTCTGGCTGTCGTCTTCGCATCGTTGTGCTAACCAGAAACTACAGAACTGTCAAATTATTATTATTCTCGAATCATAACATAAGATATAAAGTTAAAACATTGTCCAAATTAACATAATTAAACACATTTCCCCAAGTACTTCGCAACATCAACTGCATTCGGTGTTGCTCGAAACAGGTCATCTTTGTTGCAGGATGATGGCCACATAGGAAACTCGAGCATATGGTTCATGGTTTGGTCCTCACCGTACTCGTAAAATCAGCATAACCCAATTTCACTAGGTTTTCCTGGTATCTGCCCACTTCTTTTCGCAATCGATTTAAGGACCAGCAGACGTTCCAGTCCTCTGCTTGACCAGATGTCAAACGCTCTGCAACTGCCAGTGGTCCAAAGATGTAAGGGACTTTCATTTTCCACAACTGTACTTTTCCTTTACAGGTGACTCCATTAGTTCCCAGTGTTCAGGAAGCTTTTTCTGGACTTAAGTCTCTGTTGGTGTATGGCCGTGAAGTGGATGAACGCTTTTCTGTTCTACTTATGTCCTAACCTTGTTCGTTGCCATTCTCTCCGGATATTGGGTGGTGAAAACCCCAAAAATAGGTAATGTCGGGTAATATCTACATTGGGATACCGCTGCAACCACTTACTGCCTCGTGATGTTAACACTTCCTGATGGAGATAGTATCACGTCACTATGTTTCGTGTGTTAAATGTTCAGCCGTCAGCGTTTAGGTTGTGACGGGGATTGCCACGGGTACTTTATAATAAAGTATTGTACATTATTTCTGGTAACCGTACTCAATATTTTATGAAAAACAATAAAGTATGCGAAAATACTTTATTCTGCATGATTTGATTTCTCTGAGATTTATTTTATTTATTTATTGTTATTGACATTATGTTTCGTCGTAAGCATTTTTGCGTAAAACGGTACTTTATCGATTGGTGCCGAATCGATAGGTCGCCAGCGCCACTTGAATGCACGTTTTTGATGTTCTTTTAAACTTCAAAACCTCGCCAACAGTGATATGGAGGAAGATAAGATCATTCCAGAACAAGACAAAAAGCCACCATACCCAAATCCCACAGGCCACCACCATGAACCTTCTTAGGTATCTAACCCCAGACTGGTGTAGAGAAGAATATGCACCTTAACGGGACAGCAATATGGATCACCCCCTTCTAAAACCATTTTCTCTCCAACTAGCAAACGCACTTACTAAAACAAACAATTCCAGCCCGGGCCCCGATCATATCCACTACGACATGTTGATCAACGTGCCAAAAAACGTAAAAGCTATCTACTTTCAGTTATGAACAGTATATGGAAATCTAGAACTGGTGTAGCATCCCTCAAAACAATAAGAGTAGTACCAATACTTCAACCAAATAGGGACCCTTCAGACAGCACGTCGTTTCGTCCAATGTCTCTATTGTCCTGTTCCCTGTTAACGTTGGAACGAATGATAAAGGAAGGATTGGAGAAGTACATTGAACATAAGCGCCTATTGCCAGACTCGCAGATTGGATTCCGTAGAGACAAGGAGACAAACGAAATCTTATCGCACCTAGTCACCGATATTCAGCTGTGTCATGGTAATAACCAGTATTTAACCGCACTGTTCACTGACCTCTCTAAGGCGTACGACAATGTTATTCTCCCTATCCTGACCAGTAAATTAAGGATATTGAAGCTCCAGGATAGTTTTATAGACAACGTGATTGCATTACTCGAGAATAGAATATTGATTATACGAGAAGGGAACAAAACATATGGTCCTAGACTGTCGCCCAAAGGATTACCACAAGGCTCAATCCTGTCACCACCACTCTTTAATATTTACTCCAGTGATCTAGTACACGAAATTGCATTACTGAATGTTAAGATTCTTCAGTATGTGGGTGACGTATGCATTTATACAAGTTTCCTGTCATTGCAGGCCTGCAAAAGAGCATTAAGTGCTACCACTAACAGATTGGTGACTTGGATGTTGAAGAACGGCTTCGACCTCTCCCCTGAAAAGTGGTCCGTCATCATATTTACACGACATAGACTCCCTGGGGCCTTTTAACTTCCCAGTGCGGAAAACCGTATCATAGCTTGGTCTAAAATTAGACTCCAACCTGAGATGGTCAGGTCATATCCAGCACAAGCTCAAAAAGAGCGAAGCGGCGATCAGGATCATTGGAGCAGTGACAGGTAAAGCTTGGGGTGCAGACATTAAAACTACTCTAATGCTGTATCGAGCACTCGTCCGTTCTCATCTCGACTATGGCAATATGTTTTTCGGATCTGCCTCTAAAGTACTACTAACCAGACTGTTCACTGGTGCCATGACATCCACACCTACAAACGCACTGTTGTTGGAATGCTTATAACTGCCCCAGCACATCCGTTGGGCATTCCTTAGACAGAATTTCATCCTAAGACTACTTGAAATAAAGAATAACAAACTCATTGCAAAAATATCTGCTCTTGCAGTTCCGCTCACGAATCGGAGGTACTGGTAACAGAAAGAGGCCCCTGTCCTCACAACTGCCTTCTCGGAGGTTAAACAATACGGTAACATAATCTATAGGTCATGCCTCGTTCCAGTACATTTACATAAAACTATGAGCGCCGTGATGAGACTAGATATTATCCTGGACATAAAATTTATAATGGAAGGTAGTAATATCGAAATTATTTTGAAGGACCACATTGCGAATCTGGCAGGAAATCCCACATGCCTATACACGAATGGCTCTAAATCCGAAAACTTGGTGGGTTGCACCTTTGTGGATACTGCGAATGAAAAGTAGGACCTATATCACTTCCCAGCAGAAGCATTCGTCTACACTGCTGAATTGCAAGCCATTGTGTAAGCTTTAGAATATGGCCTACAGTTGAGGACAGACCGGCTGGTTATTTTATTAGATTCTCGATCCGTCCTACTGAGATTATCCAACCTTGCAGCGGACGACGGAAGAATCTGGTTAATATACGAGGTCCTACAGTTGGTAGCAAGGCTTAGAGAAAATGCTCGGAGGTTACATTCTTTTGCACCAAAGGTCACGCCGGAATAGAAGGCAATGAATTAGCTGATTGGCTGGCTAAGGCAGCATCACATCATGGCATGAAAATAAAACATATTCCGGCCTCTGACTTGATCCCTCTACTCCGTAATAAAGCTAGAACAGAATGTAAAAGAGAGTGGAGATCAAGAGACGTACACAAAGCTAGTCATCATAGACAGATCCACCCCACAATGCCACGGACCCACTGGTACAACAACACGCTGTCAGGGACTAGCCGATAGAGGGGGTTGGTATCGGATACTTCACATGAACCAATTGTCTTCCAACATATTCTAAGTCCAAAAAGAAAGTTCTATAACCGTGTTGAAATATTTATGCTAACTGTTAAAATTGACCACAGTCGCCACTTACAATTTTAAACCTCCTGCAAGAAAGGTACTATTGTATAAATGAAAGTCACAAGTTGAATCACTGGATTATATTCTCAAAATTTTTCACGTAATAATACAAGTTCACAGTTAGCTAGGCAATCGGATATTAATCTTCACCAAAAATCACAGGTTGAGAATTCAGAGCAAAAACCGCACTCCCCCAAGGTAAATAAAACGAAAGTTAGAAATTCACATGTCCAGAAACTCTTAGTCCGAAAATAAGTTAGTTCAAATTTCGAAGATGGCTGCCTCTAGGCGTGTCCTAAACATTGTAGATTCACTTCCTGCCTACGCCAGCCCGCGCTGACCGAGCCTAGCACGAGACGTGCTCTCGCCTATGAATTTGAACCGAGACTGGAGACCAAGCGTATGTAGGCCCATGCCTACCTGACTTATATAGGCTTGCCTCACGTGAGGCCGCATTCCCACCTGAGTGCCTCCGCGATCTTACACATTCCCCTATGTTTACTTTAATAATTTCTTTATTACCTGTTTAATTTAAGCGCGGGAATGGGAAAGTTATGTGAGTTCCGAGGTGAAGTGTTTAGTGTCGGAATATATCGCGTTAATTGCCCCTCTCAGAAGTTTACCAAATATGGTGATTTTTGAAGTCACAAAGGAGATGACGTCACTCCAAAATTTTTGAACATTTTTAAAATCGGCTTTAATTACCAGCGTGAAATTATACTCAAACTGTCTGCCTCATTTTTAGCCTCACAAAAATGTAAACTTTATTTAAATCGGCTATGTGGTTATCGAGTTATTGCAAAAACAGTGATTTCTAACAATCAGACTTAATTATTATTTATGTTTTGTGGTATTACTCTGAAGGTTTATGGAATATCGAGCCGGAAAAATTACAAATATGTAGCCTGAATTAAACTGCTTATTTTGAAGTTTATTTTGTCTTTGTAAGTGCCATATCTGAGACACAATAAATTATTTTGTTATTTACACGTGGACTTGATGTCGAGTGAATTTAGAAAAACTATAACACCGGTTCTATGGCTTCAAATGGCATCAAATTAATATGTATGAAACTAGAAGAATGGATTTTTATGACAAACTATTTTTAAACCCGGAATCTGAGTAGGTTTTTAAATGAAAAAATGTCAAAGTCGAGTTACTTATTTTACGTGTTCAGATCGTATTTAAAAATACTTAAACGGTTGGAAACTACAAGATTTAGATGAATTTAATTCTATTTAGGACTGTTTTAATTTATTACTTACTTTATATCGTGTGGCAATGTTTAAAATCAGTGAAAAAGCATATTTTATGTACGGTGCCTCTGGCAAGTTACTATGAAATTGGATTAACAAACAGAAGGTCAGTAAAATGTCTTTTAATGGTTTTAGAAAATTAATTATGTGTGTTTACTATCATTTATATGTTCTTAGCGCTTTTGAAATGGTTTAATTTTATCGGAATTAATTCTGAAAGTCTCGAAAATTCAGTCGATCTACCGGCTTTCTGTTCTTACTAATATTTCATATTTTATGGATTGAAACTACTTGAAATCTATTAAAACGGAAGGATACAATTATTTACTGCTTGTTTATCTACTTTTTAAATCCTGAAATTACTTAAAAGACCTAAAATTGTTTATGTGAACTGTTTAGGAAAATGAGTGATCAAATTTCTTTATAATTACTTCTTGTGAGTATTAAATGCTTGAAAACCATCAGAAACCTGTTAATTATCGTACTAAACCGTCTCAGGCATTATTCTATTTACTTTTAGAGCTTTAAAATGGTCAAATTCCATCCCAATGAGTTATCTTCATACTGCTTCAGTTTACTATTCAATCATCCAGTTTATTTCTTTAAAATACGTGCTAAACTATATTTAACTGTGAAGTTATGGTTATTGTGAGTCTAGGCTTGGCTATCATTAGTTCTTTACACTCTTTACTGTATGAAAATCACATTAGAAATACCAAAACTGGTATATGCCAAAATTAATGGTTAGGTTTGATTTATGTTGAAATTCACTGTTTATCTCAGGAATAACGCTTATTAGTCATGATAAAAGGTTTATTTAGGCATTAAATTTACTATTCTATACCATTTGCTTCTTTTAAACCCGTTTAGCATATCTTTCTGATTAGTGTTAGGATCTGTTATTGACAGTTTACTTTTACATGGAATAATCTATTTCCTGCTGAAATATCAAGGCTTTATGACCATTTATAGTTTATTTATGTTGGTTATGTGTTATTTATTCCCTTTACTATCCTAGAAGTGTTGTTAACTCGATTTAAACTGTGGTATCGTGTACTGAAGTTAACCTCAAACTTGGCTCGGATTCTAACGAAATATTAAAAATAGAACGAGGGATACCTTAAACGCCAAGTGCAAGAAAGGTCACATCATTTGTCTGCAGACTGAAATTCAACCTTGGTCGTTATCCAAGCCATCTCTACAGGATCAACATGTTCAACATGTGTGGGTGTGATGGCAGAAGCTTTGGGAATATTGACCACATATTTTTTGCCTGCAGACGACATTTGGTTGAATCATCAATTTTAATAGCAGAGTTGTGCAGTCTGGGAGCAGAACTGCTTACTAAAGTCCAGACCCTCCTTCAAAAGAATAAAGCAGAAATATTCATGATACTCTTCAGGTTTGAAGCGAGGAACAACATTGAAATATGACACCTGAACAAGCTGAATAAAGAGGTCACACGGGTGGACCTTAAACAAAACCACATACACTTAACAAAACAACAAATCCTATAACAACGCTGACCAACAGAGTAATCTGAGTGAGACATTTTATTAGCTTGCATATTAAATATTGTATGCGACATGTTGTTCATATATTGTATGACATTTATCGATAAATGTATATTATGTACTTATAAATTGTAAATCTGACCATGTACTTAACCAAAGGATATTATGTAGTATTTGATATGATGTAATTCGCTGGCTGTATGGTACACACCAAATGCCAATAAAAATAAATAAATAAATTGAACGCAACCTAACCTCGAATGTCATCAATATCAATGTCATTATCGTGTCAAAACTTTTTTTGTGCAAAGCGCTTTGAGAGCAATAGGAATACTATTTATAGGATTTATAGATTTATGTTATATAGTAAATCATGGACAAGGACAACTTCAGTAAACAAAGCACTTCATGTACACCTACAAAACATTATTTTGATAGTGAAACGGAACAAATAGATAATGAATATGTCATGCCGAAAAAAAGGCCTAAAAATGATACGACGAACCAGAAAAATAAACAATTGCAGAAGTATAAAAATCAATCGGAAATCGAACATGGTGATTGGTTAATTAATGATCCACAAAACGAATGTAATGGAGAATGCTAATTGTGTGGAAATAAAATTTAAAATTGCTTCAGCTGTAATAGGACAAGTAAGTAGAAAAATCTTTATATATATATATATATATATATATATGTGTGTGTGTGTGTTTGTGGTATAACGAGTGTCGAAAGTCGAGCGATTCTAACATTCTCTGCGTCTGGGTGTTTTATATCTATAATATGTATGTATTTACAAGCTCTTTACCATGGGTCTAGATGATGCTGTGTGAGAAATGTCCAGCATTAATTTTATTTATTTTTTAATGTTACAAAATTAAAACCACAAAAAAAGTCTGAATAATGGAACTAGCGGTGATTGATGGGTAAAGTGAAGGGATCATTCTTATTATTTTCAGGTTAAACAACACCTGCAAACAAAACAACACGAATCAAAATTAGAAATAAAGAGAACATCTTGACTACAAGGGAGATTTCTTGCTCTTCTTCTGCTTCCACAACATCTAAAAGTTCATTCTGTAGTGATAAAGAAAATGTTGTTGCAGCTGAGCTTGCCCTAACATATCACACTGTAATACATAATTTGTCCTACAACAGCATGGACTATATTATAAAATTGAATAAAATGATTTATGTCAATTCAAGTACAGTTACAGGAATTAATCTAGTTAGAACAAAAATGGAAGCACTAGCTCCTGAGGTGTCGGGCCCATATGCTATACGAAATACGAGGAGACGTTTCAGGCCAACGGCTACAGGCTTGATGTAATCAATAAGGCCACCGCAAGGCTTGCACCACCCTGTGCTCCGACACCGGAAGTTGAAGCCAGAAGACGAACAGACGGACCCACGGCAGTATTACCCTACGCCCACGGGGTGACGGATAAAATCGGCCGTCTTTTAAAGAAGAAGAATATCCGTCCAATATACAGAGCGCCTAGGAAGATTTCTGCTGTGCTTTTAAAAGTTAAAGACCAGAGGGAGAAGTTGCAGACATCGGGCGTATACCAGATACCCTGTAGCTGTGGCCAAGTGTATATCGGCGAAACTGGACGGACAGTCAAGGAAAGGCTGTGTGAACACATAAGACACCTTAAAAATAACGACGTCAGCAAATAAGCTGTAGCTGTAGCTGCTGCTGACAGTGGGCAAGCAATTGTATTCAGTGACACTAGTGTATTGGTTCAAGAAAGCAGATGGTGGCTTCGGCGTGTCAGAGAAGCGTTGGAAATCATAAAAAGACCAGATAATATGAACGCGGACTTCGGGCTACAACTTGACCAAATATGGTCATGCTTGATTAGGAAAACGCGGGACGCAGGCCCCAATCGGACCGGCCATGCTGGCGGCGGTAGTTTGAGTGACGTCACTCCAAATGGTTAGCGCGTTCTTCGGGAGCTGTATATAGGCGCCAGCAGCTCCAGCCGTGACAGTACTCTGAAGAAGGCCACAGAATGATGGCCGAAACGTTAGGTTTCAACAAATTGTCGCGGTTCAACCCGGACAACCAAGATTACTATTGATGGTATGTTTGAAGCAATTCAAAAGTTATTAGAACAATACAAATTATGTTTTCATAATGTATGTGGGCTAAGTGCTGACAATAAAAATGCTAATTTTGGTGTCAACCATTCATTTTTTACAAATATGAGAGATTTAATTTAGTCTTCTTTGGTGACTAGCCGAGTAATCAAGATGTTTCTACACGATATTTCAGCGATCGGAGGCTACGTCGCCATCTTCTGGTGAAGTACCGGATCCGTCGGAAGGCTGGGTTCTTATAGCCTCGGAATGCGCATGTGGCTGACGTGTGCGCAGCTGGTTGGCCAACTCGGTCAGTGCATAGGCGGTGGAGTAGGGGTAGCGCTGGTAGGAGGCAGGCGTGGGTTCAGTTGGTCTGCGGCCGCCGTGCTGTGCACTTCGGCACGCTGACGACGTACTGCATTCCCTGTGATTGCGGAGAGATACATCGGCCAGACGATACGGTGCATTAACCAGCGATGTCTGGAGCACGCCCGACACGTGCGTCTGGGGCAGAGTGAAAAATCTGCGGTAGCGGAACACAGCCTGGAAAGCACCAGGATATTGGCACGTACCAGAAACTTCTGGGACAGTATTCTTACTGAAGCAGTTGAAATTCGCACCACGTCCAATCTTGTCAACCGGGACTGTGGATACCAATTGAGCGAAGCTTGGATGCCAGTAATTAATGCAGTACGTCGTCAGCATGCCGAAGTGCACAGAACGGCGGCCGCAGACCAACTAAACCTAAGCCAGCCTCCTATCGGCGCTACCTCCAATTCACCGCCGAGGCGCTGAACGAGTCGGCCAACCAGCTGCGCGCACGTCAACCATGCGTTTTTTTTTTTTTTGCTGATGTTTTGTGTTCCTGGCACCGACATCTTTGGCGTCCTGGCTAGGGTTTTGTTTATTCCTTGTTGTTTACTTTATTGTTCACCTTAAGTGGAAAATTTCGGCCTCCTAGGAGGTCTTTGTAAAAACCTTTTAATGTGTCGGTATTTTCAATTTGGTGGGTGAATAATTGATAGTGGCACTTTGTACCGGTGCCACCTTCTGGGAACTGTTATTCTAATATTTTGCAATCTGTCTTCAGTTTGGCGTAATGTATCGAGTCTTTGATGGAAGGATTTAGTTAGTCTTTTTATCACTTGGTCTGTTGTTTCTATTTGTGCTATTTCGTGCATTTCAGTTATTCTTGTCCTTCTGTCAGCGTTTAAGGTTAGGCGGAGGCACCTGTTTTGTAATATTTGTAATCGTGATAGGTTTGTTTTACACGTCGTTCCCCAAATTTGACAGCTGTATGTTATAACTGGTAATATTGATGATTCGTATAAATGTAGTTTTGTGTGTAGGTTCATTGATTGACTGATCAGTATTGGAAATAGGTTTTTGATAATTCCTAGGACGTTTAGCCATTTTTCTTCTATATGATGACGATATGTGAGCGTTTTATCTATCGTGACTCCCAGGTATTTGTGAAAGTTCTTCCATGGTACCCGTTTCCCGAATATAGTCAAGTTATGGGTTAGATCAGGTCTTTTATAGGTGAAATATATTGCTGCCGATTTTTGGAATTTATAGTTATTTTATTTCTTTTACTCCATAGATCAATTTTGTGTAGTTGCTTTTGCATTCTGGTGATGTTATCCGTATGTTTTGTCCCTGTAGTATAAATCGTCGTGGCGAATCGAGCAACATGAACATTTTTGATGGTCGGAATATCATTCACATATATATTAAAAAGTGTGGGTGTTAATACTGATCCCTGTGGGAGTCCCGTCTTCATCTGATGTATTGAAGATCGCACGCCTTGCATTTCTACGTAGAATGTCCTTTTTTCCAAAAAGCTATTTATCAAGTGAATGATTGCTCTGTCAACTGTAGTTTGGGTAATTAGTTTATAAATGAGATTTTGGTGCCACACCTTGTCATAGGCATTTTGTACATCAATAAAAGCTGCTGCTGGGGAGCTGCCGAGATTGAACCCTTTGCTTATATTCTCAACCAGGTGTAGAAGTTGTACTGTTGCTGACATGCGAGTTTGGAATCCGTACTGTTCTTTGCGGATGGTATTCTGTTCCGCCTGTTTCTTCTGTATTCTTGTTAATACAACTCTTCCCAGCACTTTTGTTGTGGAGTTGAACAGGCTAATTGGTCTATTATTTGCGGGCAAAGATGAGTTTTTCCCTGCTTTAGGGATTGGTATTATTTTTGCTCTTTTCCAGTCTGTAGGAAAGTATGCATTTCTCAAGCAACTGTTCACTATTCTTGTTAATAACACTATTCCCTTTCTAGGCAAGTGTTTCAGTTGGCAGTTTGTTATTTTGTTTGGTCCTGGGGCTTTTTTGATTTGGAGTTTCCTGATGATATTCCTTATTTCAGCCGAGGTAGCCAATTCAGTGTATTCTCCTATGTCTTCCTTTAGGAATGTGGAAACTGATTCTTTGATTTTTTTCCTCTTCTTCCTTTTCTTCATCAGTTTGTTGTATTATGGGAGTTGCATAGTGTTCTTCAAAATTGTTAGCCAGGATCTCTGCTTTTGTTAGTGATTCGAAGATTTGTCCATCGTCGGTGGTCATTGGTCTTTCCGGTGTTTTAGGATTTTTTACTGCTCTTATTAGACCACAAGCGTTTCGATGTTGGAGGGTGAGATTTGCATTTTTTCTTCCCAACGTTCCGTGTTTAGTTCTTTTAGTCTCTTCTGCAGGTTTCTTCTATAGTAGTTTGTCACTCTTCTGTCTTGCGGGTCTCTGTACGTCTGCCATTTTTTTCGGTGGAAGTTCTTTATGTATTTTAGTCTTGCAAGCTCCTCTGGAAGGTCTGTGTTCGGTGGTGGGTTTACTGTTGTTATGGACGCTTTATGGTTAGCTTTATGGATAGCTTTTGTCAGGTGGTTTATAGCGCCATCGATTTCCTCTTGGATTTCCATTCTATAAGTGGTTTTGATTGAATTATGCAATTCTTTTGTGAATATAGCCCAGTCTACCTGTTTTGTTATTTTTTGGGGGTGGTGCTGTTGTGATCATCCAGTTTTTTATCTTGACTATCACCGGGTTATGATCCGACGATAATTCGTTTACAGTGATTGGTTGAAGTATACGTGGAACATTCTTTGTTTTCACAATATCTGTGACATCTGGGTGATGATTAGGATTTGCCGGTATGTGGGTTGGTATCTCCGGACCAAGGACATTTAAGTTAAGTTCTCCTGCCACCTGAAGTAGTTGATTGCCATGTGGGTTTGAAATTCTTGAATTCCATACTGGATGCTTGGCGTTTAGATCACCACCCACCAGTATTTTCGGACCAACCATCGTTTTTTTTTAATAGCTTTACGTCTCTCAACAGCGAGGTCTTTAGAGACGGGAAAGGATGGGGGCAAGCAATGGGAAGGAATTCGGCCATGGCCTTTTTAAGGAAGCATCCCGGCATTTGCCTGGAGTGATTTGGGAAACCATGAAAAACCCAAATCTGGATGCCCGGACGGGGATTCAAACCGCCGTCCTCCCGAATGCGAGGCCAGAACGCAATCCGTTACACCACCACGCTCGGTCCAACCGTCGTAATTTTCTCAATATCTTCACATAGTAGATCTTTATTTGGCCTCAGATATGCTGCCACTATTGTTATTACGCCGTCTCTTCTTTGTGTTTTGATTCCTGCTGTTTCAATATTTTATAAGTTATTAAATTCAATTGAGGCGTGGCTGATTGTTGATTTTACTAGTACCGCTGTTCCTCCACCTCTTTCTCCTAACCTGTCGTTTCTATAGGTTTCTTAATTTGGAGCTCTGATGTGGTTTGAAGTGTGTTTCTGTTAATAGTATTATATCCAGGTTTTGTTGTTGTTGAAATAAGGCTAGTTCATGTTTCTTCTGCATTATCCCGTTCACATTCCATATTGCTATGTTTATATCTCGTTTCGGAATCGGGGTTCTGTTTGCCATTATTGAAATAATGCTAATACGCCTTGCAGTAGAGCTCCCATTTTCTCCCAGATATCACACGCAATAACAATTTTTGTCAGCGTGGTTTTTATTATGTCCAATTTTTTGCCTATATTTTCAGCTGAAAACATGTTGCTGAAATCAATTGTCTGGTTTTCCTCCCGAGATTGGTTTTCTGTTGTCTGTTTCGTTTTTAATGAGTTGGCATAATTCATTTTTTGTTGTTGGGATTTTTCCGGTGTTGTTGTCTTGTCCTGGATAAATTGGAGGGAAGTTTTTGGTTTGATTCCAGTTTCCTTCGCTAGTTTGTTCCTGTTCAGCGCTTTCTTTTGCTTTTCTTCTGGCCATATTCCTGTTCATCATCTCAGCAAGAGCTTTCTTGATATATTGGACAGCCTCGCCAAGATGCAGGGTGATCTTCACTGCAGTTGGCGCATTTGGTTTTTGTTTCACGTGCTATCGGACAGTCCTTAGATTCATGTAGCCTCGAACATTTAACACATCTGCTTGGAAGGGTACAGTAGTTTGCAGTATGTCCGATCCTTTGATAGCGTCTGCACTGTGATGGTCCTTCTTTATCCTTGTATCTCTCCACTAGAATTCTTGTGTAATTTATCTCTCGCTCATAATATATTTCTTGTGCCTTTTTTGTAGGCGTCAAGGTAATACAGTATATTGCTAGATGTATTAATTCATTTGATGTTTTATCTCTTGGTGCATATTTTCTACTGGGTATCCCCTTTTAGTTAGTGTTTCAACGAACTCTCTCATTTCCAGATTTGGTTATTACCACTTTTAGTGGTGCTTTATCCGGTGTTTGGTGTGTGTAGAATCCAATCTTTTTCTGATGTAGATAGTTTTTGACTTTGAAGTAGTCCTCAATACTGTCCGTGTGGTACTTAACGCTGTCTCCTCTATATGTCACTTTGAGGTGACCTGTAATTTGCTTCTTGATTTCTTCATTCAGTTTAAAAAGGTTTCCTGTTTGATAGCTCACAATCGGTGAAATATGTACCTTTTGTTGCTCGATCGCACCTTGTGTTTCTGTGCTGTTGTTGTTTATGTTCTGTTCATCGTCTTTTTCCGCTGAGAAACGGTTGGACAGTTTTATTTGATTTCTCGCGTCTGTTCTTGCAACTTTGATTTTTTTCGGATGCTCGTCGTTTTCTATCAAAGATAGGTTCAAAGCTTTGATGTTCTTGCTCACTCGTACCTAGTACAAATGGCTCTCCATCATATCTGAATATTTCTCTCGTCGCAGCCTCTTCCTGTAATCTAGAATGTCTTCGTTTGTTGCATATTCCATGTCATACTCCTCATGTCCTTCAATCAGTTCGTCGCCGCACAACCGACCTACTTCACTGCCCGATTCCTCCATCGTCTCAGAAGCAGTCAGTGTCAACTTGTCCCTATCAGACATGCTAGTGGGATCTCTTGTTATCACCGCAAGGAATTCCCGAGATCCACTAACAGCCAAGTCACTCGATTCCGATGTCGTCCGTAAGAGATGCCGGGTCGTCAACGTCCAAAATTTGCTGCCACCAGTCCGCAACACAGTCCAATAATACACGCCACGTCGTCAAATAGCACACTTTCCTGTTGATGTAGTCGCACAGCTCTCGATGATACAGTTCTCGAGGAACTTCCGCTCCATGTGTCAACCATGCGTGCATTCGGAGGCTATAGGAACCCAGTCTTCCGACGGATCCGGCACCGAGAGGCGGACGCTGACAGTGTACGCCATAACAGCAAATCAAAGTGTCGTACTCCCGAAAATGCATACAAAAGATTTGTCGTCAGACATAGGCAAGTGTCGTCCATGTTAGGCTAGATACTGAGAAATAGCCGCAGTGCCAGGGCTGTTAGTTAGGGCAACTGGCAGGTCAGGGGCCCCTTCACGTGGGATCACCCAGCGCTTACGATGTGCAAAGGCACAGAGAGATAGGTTGGTGATTAGGTTAAGTTTATAGGTAAGTTAATGAAACGCGACTTTTCGCATCTTAAGCCCCAACTTTCTTCTTATTCCCAGTCCGCCTCGGTACCCGAAAGGGTTAACGAAGCCATACCCCCCCTCCCCCACCCACCCAACAGCACCAAGGGCTCTGATGAGAACGCTATGGAAGAAACCATTCCAACGGGTAACATGTTTGGTCCGTTGAAAAACTTATCAGAAACCTCACAAGAACGACTTGTGGCCAGTGAAAGGCAAAGCAACCCACGTCAGCCATCGTTTCCCCCACTGATAGTATACCAGACAGCTGGAATGCTAAGCTGGTTAATGAAATTCATCAGAAAAAGATAGTCGAAGGACTTATGGAGGTTTTATACAGAAATAATTCAATTAAATACAAAGTAAAAACTGAGAAAGACTTTAAATCTATTTTCGAATCCTTTGAAAAGAAAAATGTACAGTTCTACTTATACGAATTGGACTCTAAGCGACAGCTTAAGGTTGTCCTCAGGCAATTGCCAACAGACATAGACCGATTAGAAATTTCCCTAAAACTGCAAGACATGAAGTTTCCAGTAAACCATGTCACCAAATGACGAAATTAAATAACGAAACCAAAGAAAAAGTAAATATGCCACTTTTTCTTATCACTCTGGACAACACAGCAGAAGGGAGGGAAATCTTCAACCTCACAACCTTCTAACACCTTAGTGTTGCGGTTGAACTCTACCACATACCAGAAGGCCCAACACAATGCCATAGATGCCAAAAATTTGGACAGGGGCAAAGAAATTGCAGACTGCCATCTCGATGCGTGAAATGTTCTGGGGAACATTATACAAAAACACATAGTAAAACAAAAGAACAAAGCCAAAATGCCACAACTGCCAAGGTAAACACCCAGCCAGCTACAGGGGATGACCTGTATACAAATAACTCATGGCTGCCAGAAGGACATGAAAGTCCAAAGAAAAAACTGACAAGAATCAACCCAACACAAACAATAACAATAAAAACCTAAAAGGCAGCAGGGAATTTCCACCACCCCCTGGCTCTACCCCGTTGCCATCTGAAAACCCTACTTGGGTTAAAATAAGAAGAAACAAGACAGTAAAACCAATACAAACAACTCCCAATCCTCATCCGCCAACCCCGGTGGCTTAGCGGCCGACCTGAGGGAGGTATTGTCCATCTTCGTGGACGGTGGCTTGCTTGGGCTGATCGCTGCCTTACGGCAGGCGGCAGAGGAAATGGGGAAGGGGACAGGTACGATAGGAAGCTCACCAAACTAGCCAACACATTCATGACAGTTTTTGCCCTCGAAAATGGCGCAAAATAAAAAATTTAAAATAATGACATGGAATGCTAATGGAATACAAAACCAAAGGCTGGAACTCATGGAATTCCCGTCCGAACACGATATAGACGTGGCACTTGTCAGCGAGACTCACTTGAAGTTGCATCACGACTTCAAGTTGAGAAATTACATAGTAATGCGGTCGGATAGAGCAACCCCAGGTGGTGGAACCGCGGTGCTCATAAAACAAACGACTGGCTCATAGAGTATTATCCCTACTCTAACTAGATTACTTGGAGCACACAGGCATCGAGGTCAGTATAGAAGGGGAAACGATACATCTAATCGCAGCTTACAACCCGCCCAATAAGGTACTTATGGCTCCTAATCTACAGACGTTCCTAGATAAAAAACCACACTGTCCTACTTGGGGGTGATCTGAATGCCAAAAACCCTGCTTGCCACTGTCGCGCGGCGCACAGGAATGGGCGAGGTCTCCTGAGGGTGCTGAACGACAACAATGACGTTGAAGTAATAGCCCCTCGGGAATCTACCTTCTTCCCGAACAATGCGCAACATTGACCCGACGTACTTGACATCTACGTGACGAAGGGGCTGCGCTGGGCTCGGGAACTCTCCGTACCTAGTCTCAGTTCAGATCACCAGTACTCCAGCCATTGCTACTACAAGAACAGGATAATTTGAGACCCAGATTCAGATACGATACAAACTGGGAACATTATCTGAAGACGTCGCACTCCACTTTCCCGAGGCTATTGAACTGAACTCCACTAACGAAATAGAAGAGGCTGTGACAAATTTTACAAATATGCTGAAAGTATGCGCAAAAAATGTTATTTCTAAACAGGAAATACCGCAGGTGCGCACTGACACACCTGCCCACATTGCCAGCCTGATAAAACTAAAAAATCAAACCCGGAAAAGATGGCAGCGCTGGCGTGACACAGCTGACAGGAGAATAGTCAACCATCTAGCGGATGAAATTGAGGAAAATCTAAGAATACATAGAAGTGAAACATGGGAACAAAAATTAGCCGAAGTGCAGAACAATAGTCTCAAGATGTGGGCTCTAACTAAAGCTATAAGTAATACCCAGGAATCCATAAGACCGCTTCACGGCAGGCAAGGGCTTATGTACGTTCCTGAGGGCAAGGCACAAACATTGGCTGACACACTTGAAGATCAATTTCAAATCAACATTATTGATGACGATGAGAGCGACGACCACGAAGAGAGGGTTATTCGTGAAGTCGACCACATACTTGCGACACAGCCGCGGATTCAAGCGCGATTAACAAACACTGGGGAGATTGAGTCCATTATCCGCAGGTTGAAAACAAAAAAGGCCTGCAGAAATAACCAACTAACTTCCCTACAAATCAAAAACCTGTCTCCAGAAGCCATTAGACGACACGAAACAATATTTAATGCATGTCTAAGATTCAGTTACTTTCCTGGGGGTTAGAAGATCGCCAAGGTAGTGGCAATTCCTAAACCAGGAACAGACAAGACATTCCCACAAAATTACAGACCGATATTTTTACTACCTATCATTACAAAAGTGTTTGAGAGAATCATTCTTGCCCGTCTCAACACTCACCTTGTTAGAAATGATAAAATCATTGGCCAGCAGTTCGGTTTTAGAAAAGAACATTCAACTGTACAACAGTGTGCCGGGCTAGTAGAGTACATCTACTCAGAAAAGCAGGCGGTAAACAGCACAGCAGCCATAATCTTAGATATTGAGAAAGCCTTCGACAAAGTGTGGCATGAAGGACTTGTCTACAAACTACATAAATACAAGGTTCCCGATTACATACTACACATTATCAACTCTTAACTGGAAAATAGAAAAATTTACATTAAATACGAAGGCGAGACAAGTACAGTAAAGCAAATCGTAGCTGGAGTGTCGCAGTGTAGCGTCTTAGCACCTATCTTATACTGCATATATGTCAATGATTTGTCGTATATGGTGGGCAGTAATGTCCGCTTATATGCTGATCATATGGCACTTTACACCAGCCATAGAAACCTAGAGTATGCTGTACGAAAATTGCAGTGACATCCAATGGTGCAATTTATGGAAAATCAAAGTAAATGCCACAAAAAGCCAAGCCATCACATTGACTAGGAAATTAAAACTACCAAGATACAAATTGTACACAGAGGGAAGAGACATCGAATGGCAAAAATAAATTAAGTACCTTTGACTGCGACTAGACATACAGTTAACGTCGAGGTCCCACATAGATGAAACAAAGAAAAAGCGAAAGCAAAACTTACTAACCTCTACACAATCCTAAGAGGTGATGGTATAAGAACAGAAACCAAACGAATCATCTATCGTGCTATTGTCCAAACGACATTCCTATTCGGCTCAGAATTATGGAGTATGGCTGCTGACTGCCACATCAAAATACTGCAGGCACTAGAAAACAGAGCCCTGCGTGCTATTGTTGGTGTACCCCGATATCTGCCAAATTGGAGAATCCGTCAGGACCTCCACTTTGCCCCACTATAAGAAACTATCAAACTAGCTTCTGATGAATTCTACTTCCGCTGCGAAAACTCGCTACACCAGAAATTACAGCAATAGGAATCGACCAAATAGAATATCTACCACCAAAACATTCTAAACAGACAATCAATAGAAAATTTCCCTTTTAACCACCCTGCCCTCCTCACCTCCAATAATTGTAAATAGGCCCCCTCATAACGTAAATAGGTCCTTAGTAAGCAAACATCATAACTACCAACCCTCCATTAGTAAGAAGTAGGAATAAGGTTAACTAACGATAGGCACTATTTAGTTCCTCAAAAAAAAAAAAATCCATTATATTTAAGTAGGTATTAGTCTTAACATAAACATCAAGCCAACTCCGTAATCCAGGCTATCAAAAACTTAGCTCATGATAAATATATCTAGGCTCATTTCAAAATATTAGATTCAGACATTAGAAATAGGATTCCCTGGTGCTAAGGACGACATGCAGCCTATGTCTGCGACATATCACGCTCGATCGCTAAAATCCGGCACTTAAGTCGAGTAGGTGCCGCCGGTCCGTTAGCATCGCTTGCCACGCGCTTCTTCGAGATCATCGATTTCGCCGTTACAAAGGAAAGTATCGTCAGGCAAACAGACTGACTGGTTAGGTGTCCAGAGCGCTGGACTTAGGGCTGGTTAGCTAGGATATTTGCAAGCCAGGGCCCTCTCAGCGGAGATACAAGCCCGCGTTTGCCGAGGCAAAGGCCAGATAGCTGATTATTGACAATTGAGGTATTCCTGTGATAAATGGTGTTAAGTCGCGGCCTTTTTTAGGGTAAATAAAATAGATTTGTTAAGATGTCTACAGGAAATTAATGTCTCTGATGATCATAAATTGTTGAAATTAAAAATTCCAACTGATATACCAGTATGTAATAATAAAATAAACAATTCAAAGTCATTGCGTCAAAGTGTTCAGACCAGTATTTTCCACCAAAATATAAGAGGAATATTTAGTAAAACTGATGACATTACCTTAAGCCTAGAAGAGATTCAAAATTCCAGAAATTTTAATGTAGACGTTTTGTGTATATCTGAGCATCATTTGTCTGATACAGGAATATCTCAGCTGTCCATCCCAAATTATAAATTAAGCTCTCATTTCTGCAGATGTAAAATGGAGAAAGGGGGAGTTGCCATTTTTGTTAAAAATAATATTGAATGCAGTAGTGTAGTTGTAAGTAAGTATTGTATAGAACAACACTTTGAATGTTGTGTTACTAAACTAGAATATGATAAGGAAGAGCTGATAGTGATAGCAATTTACAGGGCCCCCTCAGGTAATTTCAGACTGTTTTTATCTCATTTAGAGTCTTTGCTACTAAGTTTTACAAATAGCAAACAAATAGTATTATGTGGAGATTTCAATGTTGACTTTCTGAATCACAGCAATGATAGATTAGATATGGAAGCCTTGATGTTGTCTTTTAACTTAACAGCACTTGTAAATTTTCCTACGAGAATACAAAATAATAGCAGGACTACAATTGATAATTTTTTTATGGATATTTCTCAGTGCAGTAATTACAGCATACTTCCAGTAATAAATGGTATCTCAGACATGATGCCCAGCTATTATGTATCGAGTCCAGGAACACTGTTAAACAAATAAAGAAAAGCTGGGTTTATAGAAGAAATATTAGTGAAAATAATATAAAACACTTCATAGATACCTTAAACAATGAAAACTGGTTAGAAGTATATAATGCGCAGGGTGTTAATGCGAAATTTGATTCCTTTCTGAATATATTTCTAACACTTTTTGAAGGTAGTTTCAAAAAAAGGAAAATTCTCAACACTCCAAACAATGAACTGGGCATGGGATGGATAACAAAGGGTATTAGAATCTCTAGTAAAACAAAGAGGGACCTTTATTTAAAAATGAGAGAATCAGATAACTATGCGCTGAAAGTTCACTATAAACTATATTCTAAAATACTAAGAAATGTAATAAGAAAGGCCAAGAACAGGTACATATCGGCGAAAATTGAAAATTCAGACAATAAAATGAGAACAATATGGAATATAATAAAGACTGAAACAGGAAAAACTGTAAATCACTCTAAAGACATAACAATAGAACAAAATGGATATGTGTACAACGAAGTAGGGGAAGTTTGTGAAATATTTAACAAACATTTTACGTCAGTAGTAGATAAATTAGGCATAGAAAAGCAATCCCCACATAGTGCTCTAAGGCTTCTTGAGACTGCTTTCCCCAATAGCTTTGTGGAGATGAAATTGCCACCAGTAACAGTCTCAGAAATAAATAAACTCATTAAACAATTAAAACCTAAAAATTCTTCCAGCTATGACAATATTTCAAGTAAATTACTGAAAAGATGTTCAGACTGTATCAGTCATGTACTTGCTCACATTTGTAATGAATCCTTAATACAAGGTGTTTTTCCCGATAGACTAAAATATGCTGTTGTAAAACCATTATTTAAAAAAGGAGAAGTAACATGTGTAGAAAACTATCGTCCCATTTCATTACTTTCAACATTCTCAAAGGTTTTTGAAAAAGTCATGTATAGTAGAGTAATAAAACATGTTACACACTATAATATCCTCACTAATTCACAATTTGGGTTCAAAAAAGGATCATCCATAGAAATGGCTATATATTCATTTTTAAATAACACATTTGAGGAACTGAATAATAAAATGAATCCTGTAGGAATATTTTGTGATCTTGCAAAAGCATTTGACTGTGTAAATCATGAATTACTTTTGAAAAAAATGGAATACTATGGTATTTTTGGGACCGCAGGTAAATGGTTTAAATCATACATTGAAAGCCGAATGCAAAAAGTTTCAATTTTTGATTCTAAAATAAGTAAAGATGCTTCATCAGACTGGGAGAAAATAAAACATGGAATTCCACAAGGCTCTGTCTTAGGTCCCCTCCTCTTTCTGTTATACATCAATGACCTTCCTGGAAATTTATCCGACATAGTTAAGAGTGTTTTATTTGCAGATGACACTAACCTGACTGTGCGTAAAACACCAAACAGTACTATAGAATTTAATGTAAATGAAGTACTTAGAGTAGTAGCGAATTGGTTTAAGGCAAATTCATTAAAATTAAATTTTGAAAAAACACATTATATTAGGTTTAAAACAAAAAACTATGCACAGCCAGATATATGTATAAACTATAAAAACAACACAATCTTAGAAACAGAGAGTATAAAATTTCTTGGTATTAAAATAGATCAGAAACTCTGTTGGCATGATCATATCACTACACTACTGACAAAGTTAAGTAGTGCCACCTTCGCAATACGAACACTTTCTCTAACAGCAGATCTAGAATTAATGAAACAGGTGTACTCCTCATATTTTCATTCAGTAATGTCATATGGCATAATTTTTTGGGGAAACTCTTCACAAAGTAAAAAAGTTTTCATAGCACAGAAAAGAGCTATTAGGTTTCTGTGTAGGGTAAAACCAAGAACTTCTTGCAGACAACTGTTTAAGAAACTCAATATTCTTACAATGTATTCTCAGTATATATATTCTCTCATGAGCTTTGTCATAGAAAATTTTAACCTGTTTACACCTAATTCACAGGTACACAGTTTCAATACAAGAAACAGAAATAACTTGCATAAAACACAAACATCTCTGTCATTAGTACAAAGAGGAGTTAATTATTCTGGGATACATCTGTTTAATAAACTACCTAATCGTATAAAACAGCTTTCAGATAATAAAGATGTATTCAAACAAAAACTTAGAGATTATCTTATTGGCAACTCCTTCTACTCCATTCAAGAATTTGAAGAAAATAATTAGTTGTACTCATTATGATGTTTGCAAAACTAGGTTGCAAAAATGTATGTTTATTATTATTTCTTGTATTTGTAAAATATGTATATATATATATATATATATATATTTACTATGATATGACTCATATTATGTGTATATGTATCAACAATGACATGTTTCACATCCCAGAGGTACTTCCTCAGCAGGGATCCATGGAACAAGATTGATAAATAAATAAATAAATAAATTGACTTAAAACTGAATGTAGAAAAACCTTTCCTTATACACGTCCGCCGCAGCCTCGTAATGGGGATCCGCAGCCAAAAGACTAAACCACACAAAAATCACCTACTCATTACAAAATAAAACTACTCACACATATCAAGGCATGTCACCAGTAGCCGGTACATCACTGTTGCCACCTAGCGAGAGTAATTCGGATGCCATACCGAGCAAAAACAGCGGTTGTAGATTGCACTATAGATGAATGAGAGTCCCCTCAATCCCCAGATCACGAAGATTTGCCTACCATACCAGTAAGCAACAGGTTTCAACCTTTAGCTACCGCTCCTCAATCAATCCCAACCCCCGCCGCTCCGCAAACTCAACGGACATGTATTCCTCGTATTTTCTGTTATGAAACAAAAGTTTATATTACATTTGTGAAAGAAATAGGCGTCTATAAGGAAATCTCTACACCGCCTATAGGGAAAATTGTATAAAATATCGGGCTTCCAACATAACTGATTTCAAAATGATCTTGCAGGGCCTCAACAAGAACAATTTCCAATACCATACCTTTGATGCCGACCCCCAGAAAGTTTGAAGGTGGTCATCCGTGACCTTCCTCAAGACATACCAGCAGGAGAAATAGCCGATGCGGAAAAATTCCCTATCGCAACGTTGTCCAGATGACGACAATAAAGGAGGTAGGAATCAGGAAGCCATTACCGCTATACCCAGTTCACTTAAACCGCACGCCAGAGGCGTAAGATATTTACAACCTACAACTTCTTCTCCGTCTCAAGGTGATAGTAGAATCATATAGGGCACTCACTGGACCTGTTCAGTGTCATACTTGCCAGAAATTTGGTTATGGGTCCTGAAACTGCCATATTGCCCAAAATGTGTGAAATGTGGAGAAGGGCATCTTACCAACACATGCAGTAAAACACTAGACCAACCACCAAAGTGCACCAATTGTCAGGGGCCACACCCTGCAAACTACAAAAAATGTCCAACTTACTTGGAAATTTTAAAAGTAGGTGTTCAAAAGCAAAAAGAGAAGGAAGAAAGAAAGAAACAAAAACAGTTAGAAAAACAAAAAGCTGATAGCAACCAGTTTAACATAGACAATGAGCAGTTCCCTCCACTACCTACAAATAACAATACCGAGCTAACATTCTCGTCCGCAAATACCTAGGAAAATTCAAAACCAAACTGAAACACAAGCACTTCTGTCCCGCCTGCAGGAAATTAAACTACAAACACTTCCTCGCAGATTCTACCAAGCTCTTCTGACCTGCAGGAAGCGAACAAGAAAACACTTCCTCGCAGAAGCCACCTTCTTCTTCCCCGCTGGCAGACTTCAAGGAACTAAGTCATTTGGAATCAAAAAATTCTTCACTACAATCAAAACTATGCTCCAGGATATCAAAAAAGCACCAGACACCGAGACAAAACTCGAAGTTATGTTTAACGCCCTTGTAGACTTTTTCAATGGCGAAAAATAAATCCAAAAATTTCACAGTGATGAATTGGAATGCCAATGGTATTTACCATCAAAAGGTACCCTAGAGAATTTTCTCGACGAGCATAAAATAGATATAGCACTGCTTACTGAAATTCACTTGACGGCAAAACACAGATTCCAGGTGAGAAACTATACGCTGTACACGACCGACAGGCAGAATAAACCAGTGGGTGGGGCCGCAATACTAATACAAAACCGCCTTGCGCACAGACCAATTGATTTACCTTCGCTCGAGCGTGTAGAAGCCACGGCTGTTGATGTCGGAATAAATGGGCAGGCAATTAGACTTATAGCATTGTACCATCAGCCAGGTCGTAAAATACCGGAGCCCGACCTGGCAACACTGACCACAGAATAATCCTCGGGGGTGACCTTAACGCCAAATCGCTGGGGCTGCCGCGCTGCCAACCCAAACGGCCGCGCCCTCCACAAATTTATTACAATGAACCCCCAGGTGACTGTAGTGGCGCCTGACGAGCCCACGCACTATCACAGGGACTCCAGACTTAGGCCTGATATCTTGGACATTTTCGTGTTCAAAAATATCACCTGGTCTGTTGCATCCACTGTATTTAATGACCTCGATTCTAACCACAATCCAGTGGTATTATATATTGATGAAGCCGCGTGCCGAAAAGAGAGCAAGAATTTCTCTCTAATAACTAACTGGCAAAAGTACCAAGATTTAGCAAATCACCACATTATAGGTCAGCCCGAACTGGAAACTAAGAGACAAGTCGAGAGACATATAGCCCAGTTCGTAAACATCATTAAGGAATGCGCGAAGGTAGCTGCGGTGAAAATAACTCATGACCCAGACAGAAAAGACCTCCCACCCCATATTTCACAGTTAATAGATTTGAAAAAACTCCATAGGAAACGCTGGCAACAATATAGAGACCCAGCAGACAGACTAGCAAACCAAATCAAATGGCACCCGCAACAACACCGAGCAGTTCGTTGGGAAGACACTCTTAGTCGAGCGGAGCGTAATCCCCACCTCTTTTGGAAAATAGCAAGAGCTAGAAAAGAACCGCCCCTGTCAACAAAGCCACTACAAGGACCAAATGGTTTTGCATACACAGCACGAGAAAAAGTCGAATTAATGGCAAACTCTTCAGTTCATCAGTTGCAGGCACATGTCATCGATGACGAGGATAGTAAAATCCATGAAGAAAGAGTAACTGGAGAAGTACCTTGCATTTTGCGGGAAATTTTAAGTAGCTCTTTCTGCCCTGTGGATCCGACTGCATTGAGTTCGATCATTTGGAGACTCTGTAACAATAAGTCACCAGGCCCAGTTATTGTAAAAGTCACATACTTAAAAAGCCTACCACAATCTGCAATAGTTTACCTCACAGCAATTTACAACGCATGCCTCAGACTATCCTACTTCCCATCCCCATGGAAAATCGCCAAAATAATTACCCTACCTAATCCAAACAAAAGCCATCTTCTTCCCCAAAACTACAGACCTAGCTCACTCCTCAAACTCCTCGGAAAAGTTCTAGAGTGAATTATAATGTCAACCTTCCAAAAATTCCTCGACGATAATAACATCATTATTCCACAACAACTTGGTTTCCGTGCTCAGTACAGTACAATCCAACAATCTACTCGACTGGTCGAACATATACGCAGGGCGCGACCCATCAGGCATAACACAGGTGCTGTAATGCTTGATATTGAAAAAGATTTTGACAGGGTTTTGCATGATGGCTTAACATTTAAGCTACACTCGTATGGCTGCCCTGGCCATTTATTAAAAATGATAAACAGCTTTCTTCGTGACAGGAAATTCTTCGTTGTGGTGGACGGACAAGAAAGCCAGTTGAAATCAATTGCAGCAGACGTACCTCAAGGAACAGTCATGGCTCCAACACTGTACAGCGTATATACAAATGATCTACCCCACCAACAAGGCGGAGAAGTAGGGCTATTTGCGGAAGATACCGTGGTATACATGTCGAGCCACAACATAAATTACATCGTACGCAAACTGACGCAGCACCTTGAGGAAATTACTCAATGGTGCAACCTTTGGGGCAAAAGTCAGGCTATCATGTTCACCACCAGAAGGACGGGACCCAGCCGCCAAATCAAGCTCGACGGCATGGACCTCCCCTGGTGTGATTCGGTTAAATATCTCGGACTAGAAATTGACAAAAAACTAACCTGGATTAAACACATAGAAATCGCTTGTAATATAGGTTCGGCTCGACTTTTTAAATTATACCCTCTCCTCAAGGGGAACAAACTTAGTATCAAGAATAAATTAAAAATCTACACCGCAATAATTAGGCCGGCCTTGCTATACGCCTCAGAACTTTTCAGCATGGCTACAGACTACAAAATCAAAAAACTGCGGGTCATACAAAATAAATATCTAAGAATTATTACCAGCACCCCACGGATCATGCCTAACACACAAATTCACTACAACTTAGGCTCACAGACTACATTAAGGCAAATCGACAAAATTCTTTTAGCAAGCACATTATTCGCCCCATCAAATAATCCAAGACTTAGGACAAAATGAATATCAACAACAAAAAAAACCAACCACTTGTAACATTTACCAGAAATTACAGGATCTGACAATAACACCATACTAAAAGAATTAACACCTTATCTTCCATAAAAAAAACCATCCCGAAACCCCCTATTCAGTCATACGTTAGAGAGCTACAATGCTCTGGCACTTTAAAAACTATATGGGCTCATGCCCAGCCATATGTCTGTCTGTCTGACCCGGCACTTCACCAGAAGTTGGCGACGGAGTCTCAGATCGCCGAAATATCGTGTGGAAACACCTTGATTACTCGGCTAGTCTCCCGAGAAGACTATATCAATTCTCAACGCGGAGAAAAACTTCGTGCTTATCAGAGATGTAGTGGAAATTGCCTGAGAAATACCATGAGAATTTTATCATATGGCACAGAAATTGTGATTTTCAAAATTTATGTTAATTGTTCACATTCTGCTGTAAGATGAGAGGAGCTGAAAAGATTTGTAGCATCAGTAGATGGTGACTTTCATGAAGTAAAACGTCATGTGGGAACAAGATGGCTCTCTCTTTTGCCATGCTTTAATGCATTATTTAAAATTGGTCACATATTAGAATTTATTTTGTAAGTTTAGTCAATGGGGTACTTGACACTAACTATGAAACCTTAATTTACACTGATAGAGTAATTTGTAAGGATACCGAAATCCAACTTCATTTGTTGGATAGGAGTTAAGAACATACCATTTTTAATAAAGTAAAAATCCAAAAAGAGAGCTGTTAGTCACGTGATACGAAACACCAATCGGAGCGCATGATGTCAGTTATCAGCTCGCACCAGTTTTTCTCTCGTGTATTTACGTTTGTTGACGATCTTTCCGTCGCATATTTAAGATTTTTAAGGTTTCAGTGCTGGTTGTAAAACAATTGCTCTACTTATACTCGAAATTGAATTTAGTTTTATCATGGCTAATAGCTCTAATTTGCCCAGAATTGTCGTGATGATGCTGGGAATGTTTTTTTGCATCACACGGCGATTTCTGCTCAGACGAATTCCAGAATGTCAAAACTTCCATGTAAATATAATTATTACGTTATATATAATATGATATTACAATAAAACGTTAGAATATAAGATATTTTAGAAGCGTGTGTGTTAGTGGAACGTTTTACATAATACAAGTCTGTAATTTGTTATTTTAATCAGTATTTTGAGTAATTTCGAATATTTCATTGTAGTACCTTTCACATTGTGTTTAATACGTATGACTGTCGCAGAAGCATGTGTAGTTGTTAATCGTTAATGTAATTACTATTTAAAAAATCCTTGAATTATTTCTTAAACTATTTTTTGCCACGCTGGGTTAGTTAAAGTTAAAAGTCTGTTTACATTCGTTCGACGCTATTTTCCGGCAGTAATGTTGTGAATATAAGCTTTTTCTTTCTGTAATACAAGTTGTATAGGTAGAAATTTATTTGAATCATATTGTCTAAAAAAGTCGCAAACTATCGTCCTATTCAGGTCTAAATATTTTTAGGTATTCGTTGAAGCGGGGATTCTACGACAACCGTAGCGCCGTAATTTGGTGATAGATTCTTAACTAACTCCACGAAACAAATCGAAAGTAATGAATAATTTTTTTTTATATCTGGCTTAGTTCTCAGATATACTGTCTCAAAAGTGAGATGGTTAGATCGAAATGCGGCCTGACAAGAAGAAAAATTTCGCCGAAATTCGATGCTAGATTCTTCTGTAAGTCTACGAGACGAGTCGAAAGTAGAGAATAAAATTATTTGATATCTTGCTTATTTCACGAGATATCGTATCTCCAAATTAAGGTAGTTAGGTTGAATGCAACCTGTACAAAAAAAAAAAATCGCCGAAGCCACAAGGAACTAAATGTTGCACATGCACAATAGGTGTTTTATTAGCTTCCTAGCGGTTTTGATTAGATTGAAATACGGCCTGGAACAGAAGAAAAACGTCACCAATGGACAACGAACTATACCAATAACTGATTTTTGATATTTGACAACTAAGCGAGATATCGAAAATTTAATTCTTTACTTTCGGTTTGTTTATGGAGTCACTTAAGAATTCATCATCAAATTGCGGCGCCTTATTTATGATAGTCATGCCTATGATACTATATGTAATTTTGAATATCGTCTGACAACTGTACTAATAAACAAAATTCCACACATTTACAACGAATTGCTTTTAACGTCTGAAGTTGTTAGTAATTTACCGACAGTATTTTAATTTTTTCACAAAGCAAAAATTGAGGTACAGAGGTTATTAAACACAATAAAATTTTAAGTTAAAACTTACGTCCAAGTAGACTTCTAAAAAATAGATTGAATACTTTGTAGGCAAATACGCCAAGTCGCTTTGTGCAAGCCTTAGCCACTTTTTCGGCATATTTTCCTTGTGTGGAAATAAAAACAAATTTGTTTGGTGTCTTAAATGGTGTGTTTACACACCGAGGCAATACACACCCCTTGTAAACCGAAGAACTCATTTTATCCACGAAATAAGCAAGCCACCCATTTGTTTACATCGGCACGAGCAGAGATGTGACGTCACAAGAGACGCCATGGCAGCAGCGAGCGTTTTGGCGCCAATATTCAAATCAGCGCATAAAAATCCAATATTTTGAATTTTCCCGTTTGTGTTTTCAAGAAACGACATTCTTTTGGGTTATAGTAGACGCCCAGCTACAATATTGATTACTTTCCCAAAATTAGTCAAGTACCCCACTTACAAAATTTGTTGATGCTCAACAACACTAAAAACGACATGATTTAAATTTATTTCCAATTTTGTAGCTACATGTTAAATTTATTTAATAAAGCCGTAAAATGTCTTGAAGGCAATTGCATTATAATTGTTATTATTACTTAAATTTTAGCAGTAAATAGCGTAGAACAATAGTGTAATAAAATAAACTGTAAAGAACGCGTTATTGCGAACAGCAATTCTTTATTACACGTTCGAACCATGGAGGAAGGAATATATGGAGACGACGTAAGGGACCTTCGCCACATACTGGAGTGAAACCGGGTGGAGACAACTGGGGAGGGGAGGCCGCCATATTGCTTGACCAGAGAAACACGGAAATATGCACAAAAACCTCAAGGGAATCATAAGACAACCGTGGCACCGCAATTTGATGATGGATTATTATGTAACTCGACGAGACACATAAAAAATGGAGAATAAAATTTTTTGATATCGTGCTTAGTTCTCGAGATATACTGTCTCAAAAGAGTGGAGTTTCTGGTTGAAATTCAGAAGAAACGTGTCCCCAAAGTCAAATTTGGTGATAGATTCTTATGTAACACGACGATAAAAATCGAAAATAAAGAATAAAATTTTTCGATATCACGCTTAGTTCGTGAGATATACTGTCTCAAAAGTGAGGTTGTTAGGTTATGAGGGGATTCAACGATAACCGTGGCGCCGCAATTTGATGACGAATTCTTATGTAAATCGATGAGGGAAACTGAAAGTAAAGAATAAATTTTTTTGATATCTCGCTTAGTTCTCGAGATATTGTACCTTAAAATTGACGTGGTTAGGTTGAAATGCGGCCTGGACCAGAAAAAAACTATCGCCATATCCATATTTGATGATGAATTCGGACGTAACTTAATAACTTTAGTAACTTTTTAACTTGAATAACAAACTATTTATTTCTACAGTTCTTAAATATTAGTTGATGTTCAAATAGGTTATATTTTCACATTCTATTTCAGTAATTGACAAGGAAGATTTCAAAATCTAGAAATATACTTGTAGACATATTTACAAACAGAAACAAGTCATATCTGAATTTTTTAAAAAAGCATAAGTCAATGTTTAGAGCTTTACAAAAAATTAATACTTCATAAAACTTCATAGTTTCTGAGCTTACTTAGAAGATATTGTACTGGTAATGGCCTATATAATTTTGCTAGAAAAATCAGTACATTCAAAAATCAGAAGCTAACAGCTAATAATAAATAAATTGTTTGTTCTCTTCAGGTATACACCGCATTTCAACCTGCCAACATTTCCATTAATATTGCCGCTACAAAACAAACTATGTAGACACATCTAAACACAAGAAATGCATCGTGAACTACATTTCCGTCAACAAAGTTTATTTCATCACGTTTAGTAGTTCGCACAGCACAAATTATCACGATTAATTTCATCGTGCAATTTCAGTGTAAACTTAAACATGAGTAATGCATGCAGAATACCTTATTCACTGTCTCGCGATGTACACATGACCCGTTTAAATTAAATTTCCAACATTTGTCTACAATAAGGCTAGCTTTTCAGGTGCAAAATAGTAACATTTGCTAATTGTCTACACTACACCAACAAAAATTTCAGAATAATATGATCCTATTGAGAGCAATGAATAAATTTATAGGGAATGGCTGTAATGTAGTGGTTGCCTGTCAGATACTTCAAGAACGATAATTACAATGTGACTTACTTATGAAACGCTATTCCAGGTTTTTTCCTATCTCGTCCGATTGTGCAACCATATGCATCACAACTTGGCATTATAGAAAACTTTAGAATATTAGAAAATGAAATATTCTCAGCAGCTGACACAGTGCAAACCGCCCAATGTTTTGGTACTCCTACGATGTCCGCCACGCAGGCACAGTTTTTTCACGAGGTTTCACGGATTTCGCGTTATCTCGTCTCCATATATTCCTTCGTCCATGGTTCGAACGCCAATGCGCAATACAACGTACAACATAGACCAGCGAGATTACAGATAATGCAAAGAATAACTTAACATCTGTGCATTTCTCTGATAATCTCTACAATCCCCCCCTCGGAAGATCATTGACCTGTGGATGATCATTCCGCACTTTTGAAGATTATGCCACCTGGACCTACTCCACCAGCTGACTTCGATGCGACTCGTGTAGTCTGTGACACAGCGCCTTTGTGAAGATGTCCGCAACATTTTGTTCACTTGGGACATATCGAAGTTCCACTGTCCCATCCTTCACCTTTTCTCTTACAAAGTGATGCATGATTGCAATGTTCTTTCTTCTGGATTTGTCAACATAGCTTCTAGCATGAGCAATAGCCGCCTGACTATCACACCATATTGTGGTTGCACTGTCACTACCTTCTTGGAAATCCAAGGACTTTAATAGTTCTTTTACCCAAAACACTTCTCTTACACAAGCTGCCAAGGCCACATATTCTGCCTCCATTGTGCTAAGTGCAATCACAGTTTGTTTTGAACTTTTCCAGATGATTGGAGCAGCTCCAAGTGTAAGCACATATCCACTTATGCTCTTGCGAGTTTTTGTACAACTAGACCAATCTGCATCAGCGTAGGCTACAACACTTTCATTAGTTGGGCGATATGTAATCCCATAGTCTTGCGTCTCTTTTAAATACCTAAGTACTCTTTTAGCTGCATTCCAATGACACTTGTTGAATTGCGAACAATACTGAGCCAACTTGCCTACTGAAAAGGCAGTGTCAGGTCTAGTTCTCTGCGATAAATGTAACAGACCACCAATGAGTTCTCTGTAAGGAAGGTTCTTGAGGTCATCTTCATTACACTCGTCGAGAAACTCTGGCCTCTGCTCCATTGGGGTTTTAAAACCTTTGGCGTCTTGCAATCCAAATTCATTCAAGAGTTTGTTGACATATCCATCTTGTGAAAGGGTGACGCTACCATCTTCTTTCTTATTGAATTTTACTCCTAGTAGATGCGAAATAGTTCCTAGGTACTTAATATCAAAGCATCTCTCCAG
>JARYHS010014966.1:0-49993 GCA_031002005.1 Vandiemenella viatica
TCTTTGCGGATGATTTAAGTTTCTGTAATAAAATGAAAACGAATATCAGCTTAAATTCATAAAGGGGACATCCATACATTACGTGAGGTGTTTTTCCGGATTTCCGGACCCCCCCACTACCCTCAGGTGAGATTTCGTGAGATCTGCCCGGACCCCCCCCCCCCCCCCCTCTTGTGAGATCTGGTCCGTGAGAACCGCCCCTAGATAAAATCGCCCTCGAAACTTTGGAGACTTTTTTTTTTAGGTCTCACCCTTCAAAATCCGGTCACAACCCCGCTTTTAGATGAAATTCCATCGTAAAATCGACTTTCGGGCACTTTGTAGACTTTTTTTTTTAGCTCTACAGTCCCAAAATTTTTTCACAAAACCTCACGTGAGGTTTCCGTAGACCCCCCCCCCCTTTTGGTGAGATTTCGGCAGACCCTCCCCCATATTTCACCTCACATAATTTATGGATGCCCCCTAAGGTATGTGTTACATGCAGTTGGGGCCACAGATCACAAACCGAGTTTGTGATTGCAAGTTCTTCGAGGAAAATTCCAGAGAAATTTCATTTCGCCTTCTGTCGATACTCCCCGACCTCCTCGAATTTCCTGGGAAGATTTCTAGAAGTTCCATGTCTACCATGAAAAGTCACACACGTTGGAACAGTTAAAGGAATCTCTTCGCTGTAAACGTGCGGAGCGCGAAGTTGTTAGGGGGATACTGACAGTAATAATGGACAACTTCGGTGGAAACTTACGCTTTAGAAGGAAGCCTTCTTAGTACTTGTCGCTCCGAATAAACATAAAGGAATGTTACATTCTCTGTCAATACAAATAAGCATTGAAAGAAAAATCAACCTATTGCTCTCCATTCCAAATATGAGCAGTTCGTATGAATCACTGTAAATGAATGTCACTTGATTAAATGTTTATAAATGGCACCAACACGACTTTTCTTTTACTAGCCTGATACCGTACGCGTTTCACCTCACCTCTCATCCAGACATCATCAGCGACGAACTATTTACGTTCGTGTTGTTAAGGTTAGCACCTGTACATCTCTGTTTTATCCCGAAATCACGTTCCGGCTAGCCATTTGTACAAATAATGACATCTAGCTGGCAACGATTAGACAAATGGTCACAGTGGAAGCATGCTTTACGGAAGGAACAGAGATAAAGTGCCAACTCAAATAATTCATCCCAGGATGAGAGATGAAACAAGTACCTTTATAAACAATCGTAAAACTGTTAATTTGGCGTTATTTACTAACAATTGAGGATCTAAGCTACTGCGGAGAATTTCCTGCAACAACATTGTTTTACGAAATTGCAAAACAATTAAAACTCTGATTAAAGTCTTCAAAATGCTCAATTTTCTGTCTCCCTTTCGCTTCCTCATACAGTACTACAATTCTAGAAAGAGTTATTTGTTCAATAGCGGTTAATTTAGTTTTCATCAATTTTCTACCTTAAGGCAGCAGTGACGGTGAACTCATTGCTTAGAAACATTTTATTACTTGAGAAGCAGCAAACATTTCGTTTTAAAGTTTTGTATGTTTTTAAATTTAAGGAAAATATTGGATTACTTAGAGAGTACTGTTGGTTATAGGGCATTGTTCAGCGGGATAGCATTAATCCTTTCAAAAGTATGTATACAGGCATTTTACAGTTCTTTGATAGAAAAAGCACCTCCATTTACTTAATTCAAAAAGGATAAAGGAAAATATTAACATCCAGACCTGCTTTTGAATTTAGGTGGGAGTGTAAACCAAAAAGGTTTCGTCAATGGTGATAATGGTGAGAGTACTGATATTTATCCTTACCATTTGAGCTCTATAGTTCTACAAACATGTTATAAACCTCCCCTTTACATATGGAAATGGAACTTGTTCTCCATATATATTGTACAGTACATAGTGGCATATGTTACTAATTGAGGATGAATTAACTTTCAAAAATGACTGGTAAATAAAGTTCAATTTCAAGTGATACTTTTCACTTATGTGTATATCATCAATGAACTCTTAAAGTGCTTTTTTTTTATTTTTTGATGGTATGAAGTCGAAAATGTACATATGTGGTTTTAAAATTTTCGGTATAACGATTAACTTGTCTTTTGCTGGAGTTCAAGAACTTTCTTAGACTATTTCAGGCCTCTAAACGACATAAGCTGAGAGTCAAAACTGGTCGATCGGTGCAAATAGTTGAGAATTCAAAATTTAAAGAATGCGTATCATCAGACGTAACCAGGATCTTTCATAATCAGACTTAATGCCGAAACATGTTAACGGTGGGACAATTCTAGAAGAGTTGCCCGAATTCGATCATACCTTCCCATCTGTAACTGCAAACAACATCCGTCACTATTTATAGAGCATATAGTTATAGTTATTATTAAAGTCAATGGGGTTATTTTAAGGCTGACAATTTCTCTACAAACCTACTTTTGTATTACGTCAACATACTTTAAATTATTCCACAATTTAAGATAAAATGTTCAGCATGTCTCTTTGACTCAATTAGCTACAAATTAATACTTTTCTAATTCCCTTCTACTAGTTTATAGACTTCATCATCCCTTCTCTTCCACTTATTTATACTCCTAATTCTTCTTCCAATATGTACCCAGGCTTCATTACCACTTTATGTCATATACACATCCAAACATCTCTTTACACGAACCCCAACCCAACCCCTTTATCTTATTAGTTTCTGATTGTTTTTACGATAACTTTCGTAAACAGCTTTAGCTGCTCTCTCTCTCCCTCCTCCCCCCCCCCATTTTTTTCAACTGTTGCATTTAATATTCATAAAGTGGGTTTCATTTTACTCTCCATATTCGTGGAAGTGTCTGATCAAAGTTTTGGACCGCAGTTCCCCCATCTCCCAACTATATCCCCTAATCATCCTCTCCAATATATACAAGACTTTGGATGGTTACAAGCAGAACCACTTGGTCTCTGCTACGTTTTCTTGTCGTTTTTCGTTGCTTAGATCTGAAACCTTAAACTATTTCAGGATCGTCATGCAATCTGGAACGTTAGCATTACAAATGATTTTTTATTTTTTTACTTATGGCTTTACGCCTCGTCATTAGAGGTGGGATGGGCCTGGGGACAAGGAACAGGAAGGAATTAGGCCATGGCGTTTTGAAGGAAGCATCCCGGTATTCGCCTGGAGTGATTTGGGGAAACCGTGGAAAACCCAAATCTGGATGCCGGACGGGGATTCGAACCGGCGTTCTGCCGAATGCGAGGCCAGAACGATAACCGCCCACCCACCACGCTCGGTGAAATGAAATTAAAATGGTGACCACATTAGTAATGAACTAACCACTTTTAACAATAGTATCAGAAATGATTACATGGTTCTATACGTTACTCTGCTTCATGACAACGGAAATCAATGAGTGAATGGACCTAACCACATCATAATGTTCCTGTTCAACTAATTGACAATTTCTCCTGTATGTCAGGTGACACAATTAAGCCTCATAGAGCATTATATTTTGACGTTAATACATTTTATAATTCCAGAAGAACAAAATCGGGGGATGTTATTTTGGATTGCCGCTCCGAATGTATCATCAAGATCCTAGGTCTACTTATACTGATCCATAACCAAAGAATCAAACAGTTTCTGTGAGTGACGAACGTAAATTCTTGGTCTAGGGACGCGCAAAGCTATTTTTGGTTCATTTAATCACGTTTGGAATTTACTGGCGAGTATAATTTTTATTTGTAGATACGATGTTCTTTGTGCTTTCTGTCAACAGTTCTCTAACAACTTACTTCGGAGCATGAGACGTAAAAAAAAGTCTCCAAAAGTTGAGAGGTCAATTGGTAAAAGGGGGGGGGGGGTCTCCTTCAAAATCTCAAGTCATTTTAGACGGGGGGGGGGAAGGGGTCCGACCAAATCTCAAGAAGTCTCAGCAGAGGGGGAAGAGGGTAAGTCCAATCATCGCCTCATAAAATACTCATTTAACAAGCATAAAATACACATATTACACACAGAACATAGTTACAGGCTTCACAGACAGATGGCAACACTCCATTAGTACGTAGTACCAACAGGCAGTACGTATAAAATGTTTGGCGCCAGCAAACCTATACCACCGTAAAACAAAAGCTTCAAATTTGACCAGACCAACGAAGGCTGCCGACAGAATAATATCGGGAAAAGGTGGTAAAGAAGAAGAAGGAGTTATTTTGAAGTTGTAGGAGGTTGAAGCTTAAAACGAAACTGTACACGTTGTCAGTCTATAATAGCCGAAAGTCAAAGCACAAAAGTTTTATACAGTCGGAAATAGGATCCAGCCATAAATCCCAAGATACCCATAAATCCCCATATCAGCCTGTTAAGCGACGTTGGGGAACCCGAAAATATAGACGCGTCAGCTTCATATCGTCACTGTGGACGCATGTGTTACACGATCTTTGCTAAGTGTCAGTCGATAAACATTCCCTCGTTCAGTGTGATCAAGTGGAATAATGGACATTTCACGTTTCATTGACTATAGTGGCAAAAAATCCCATAATTTCTTGTCACATGGCCAAAAAATTAAAGTAAAATATAGATGGCCAGGACTACAGCATAACACAACTAATGCCGAATCCAAAGGTAGCCTACAGTTTCTGACGGAGAAACAATGCATGATACAATATAGCTGTTAAAGAAACGAGCCAGATGGATGACCAGCTGACGCTCGGGCCTGATATTCGGAAGGACGCTGGTTCGAATCCTCTGTATCTATCACCATATGTCAGGAATATGTATGACCACAATCTGTAATTATCGTAGGTCATTTCTTCTGTGTTTGCACGTTACGGTAGTAAATTATTATTTAATAAAATTCGAATGCAACTATTTTTCGAATTATGTTTATTCTCGGAGGTGTTTCGCTTCTTGTAGGAGTATTATTAGCGATCTCATCTTTATGTCCATGTCTATGGACATATCCGCAATCAGATTGAAACTGCTCTAAGACAATTGCCGACAGCATCCCTTCAAAACACAGTGGCCTTGTACTCCATTTCCAAAAATGAGTAGTTATAATAATTTAAACAATTGCAGTACGAATGGAATGATACTATTCCGTACCAACGAAATCTATTGGAATGAATTATGGTACGAAACCAGAAGGTGTGGAATTGTTGGTAATTCGACTGTCATATGCTTTCTGAACAGACTATTCTGGAAACAGAAATTGTTTTATTTATTAGATTCTATAAGATTTGTTAGCTCTGATTTCATATAAGAAGTCTCACAGATATGGAACAATTTGACCTCCACACGTGTCAGGATGCCTCACGTAGATTCTATGGCCTGTACCTACAGATTTTCGAGAGATAGTACAATTTATATTTACAATACATTCTATCAAAACATAAAATTAATGAAGCATTTCTCATATTTATTGTTCCCGATTGAATTTTGCCTCACGTAGATTCTGTGGCCTGTACCTACAGATTTTCCAGAGATAGTACAATTTAGATTTACAATACATTCCATCAAAACATGAAATTAATTAAGCATTTCTCATATTGATTGTTCCCGATTGAATTTTGTGTTTAGTGTAATCTTTTCCATGCTAATGAATTCAAACAATTCCTTTACAAAAAAAAAAAAAAAAAAAAAAAAAAAAAAAAAAAAAACTGAAAATCTTTTACGTTTCGTACACCTCTGGGAAATAAGTTAGGTAACGGAATCAATTCGAATGCATTATTATTCTTTGGCAAATAACAGAATTTCCCTAAAAAGACATGTTATCACTGAGCAGGGAACGGATATAGGCGCAATACAGAAAATTACTTGTTTCTGTACGAGCCATTCTAGCCGTGTTAAATTTATTGATTTCAGAGAATCATTAAGTTTTGGCAACCACATAAACAAAACATTATAGAGAAAACATCAGTCAGTGACAGGATGTATTCTTTAGTTATCGCTTATAATGAACACCGTAGCATTCTTGAGATTTTTATTCCTTGTCGAGCTCATCTCCAAAACTTTTTTCACTGTTTTCGGCAGTTTATGGGCACGCTTAATCTAATGAATTCCTAGGATAATATAGTCAGCAAATCACAACTTACTAAGTCCTTTGAGGAAATAATACTTACTGAAACTTTTCTCATCCTATATAGTTTTCTATGCGAAATTTCTTTTCTTAATTAAGCTAATAGATGTTTCTTATGAGATTATAACTCCTTTGTTTACTCGTTAATAAATTTATTAGATCTGTATATTCTATTTGCTGCCAAAATTCAGTGAAATTCGAAATTCTTTATCATATTATTGTAAAATGATCGTATAGACGACTTTGCGAGTACATATTTTTTGAGAAACTCAAACTTCATATTCTAACATTAAACAATATTCTTCACTCAACAACAATTACCACAGTCCACTTATAGAACCTGACAAAAAGAGCCGAACATTATACTTCTAACAAACACTGATCTCGTTCACCTCCTACTGGAGGTTCCAACCAGACTTCTGGATGTAGAACTGACAAAACATGACATTTAACCAGTTTAATAATGGTAGTTGAAATATACGTCAGAGAAATAAATATGGAGACAAACCTCACTTCGCTACAATATCCAGTGGTTATTTTTCTTACTGCTTATATCTAATTCATGAATAGTTTCAAAGCAAAATCTCTTCTTCTTCGAGATCTTTCAAGGTTTCTTGGTTGTTGCAATAAGGGAGCGTGCATAAACCACGTAGCTCCATCATTTTGGCCTCCTGTGAACCACCCTCCCCCCACGTGGCTTTTGCCTCTCCCCCCCCCCCCCCCACGTAGCACGTAGCTTTTTTCCCTTTTGATTCCAGAAGATATTTTGTACTGTTTTCTCTTGTCAGACTATTGTAAATTACATACGGAGATAATTAACTGAGGGAAATAAATATTCACATGATGTTGTGAGTTCAGTTCCTCATTTTAACTGTGAAAAATGTTATGAAATGAAAGCTATGTGGCCTGGCTCGGAACCCCCCCCCCTCCCCCCACATAGCCCAGCGTAGCCTTCAGCCAACCCCCCCCCATCCCCCCCTGGACCAAGCCACGTAGTTTGTGCACGGTCCGTAAGATCACGGAAATACTTTAAATACAGTTTGACATTTCATTAGAAGTTATTTAGGTTGATATTATTATGCAAACAACAGTAAGAATGACTGAAAAGGTGCATTAAAAAACTTATGCTTGTGAATAGTTCTGTGCAGTATTACAAATTGCACTAACAATTTCAACTTACATATGATATGGAAATACACGAATTACAAGGTTGTTGACAATCAGTAGTGCTCCGAACCAGAGGGAATACGCAAGTTGTACTCAGCCTGGGCGGGGTGAGATATGCTCGCCCGCAACACACACCGCGGATGGCCGAGCGCACAGAACATCGGCGACTGCCAAGGCTTTTGAACATTCGATCTCGACCATTGTAAAATGATCTTCGTATAGACGACTTTGCGAGTACATATTTTTCGAAAAACTCAAATTTATAACAAACAAGATCTTTTTGGGCCGATGCCGATCTTTAGAGATTTAAAAAAAGAATGATTCCCATTAATGAATGTATCAATTAATAGTTTTCGATAAGGTTCATTGTTCTTTTAGGCTCCTACCTTCCACAGTTTAGTGGTTAAATTAGTTTATTGGATCCACGGAACGCAGAAGTGCTTAAATTATGTTGTGGTTTGCAGTTCTCCGAGAAACTTTCTGATGTATAAAACCTATTTGGGCAATCTTTCTATGTTAGGTAGGAGCATCTTTGTCGGGAGCGATCTATCTAGGAAAGATTAACGCTGTATTTGCTGTAAAACAAATGTATAAATATTGTGAATGACTTTTTCTCCTTTACAGGTGTTATTAGAAATAGAACATAGTATTAAAAATATCGTTCTATAAAAATCAAAAATGTCAAACGTCTATCGTCATATGCAGTATTTAGTGCTGAATATTTATTTCGTTATTTTTTTATTGAACGCACTGGTATTACACAGTGCATCGAGAATGAAACGATTTTTCTTCTGTTTTAATGAAAAGGCATAGCTGCTCTATCAGCAATTTGTTGCCCGCATGCACAGAAGAAATCGCAGACTTATCACACACAGCAAAACTGGCGACTATTGCGGAAATGTTTCTGTCATTTAATAAACAGATCGCTAGGATGCCTATCTACCAAGGCATTAAGGTACTTAGAAGTCAAGGTCATTAGTGACGAGAGGCGTTGGGCAAAGGAACAGAAAAGAATTCCATTATGACCCTTCGAAAGAACTCACCTCAAGTTATTTCGGGAAACCACAGAAAAAAGGAATCTAGATGTCTGAGTCAGGATACCGAATACCAAGCCGGAGCGTCATCCGCATACTCATTAGACTCAGAGTTATTTGTTCCGAAGACGTAGGTGAAGGTAAGACTGAAGATATCCAACAACGCATTATTACTAAATTCCTTAGAAAAGATAACGTGAAAACATCATATACTTCTGAAAGACTGACCGCTCTTCTCTTTTCAGTTTTCCATAACAGAACGCAGATTTCTTTTTTGTTATGTGGTAGTTTTGGCTGTCAGATAAAGTAAATAAACTTTCCTTGCCACGAAGCACCGGAAATCTGTGGCAGGAACTGGATTATGCCAAATAAAGCACTTGTAGTATTAAAAAGATAAACGTAAAATCTTTGCAGACGTCATATAATTTTAAACCCTCCCACCTTTTACAGGTTAATTAAATCACATTTTATTTCTATATTCTGAAATAGAACAGATTACTACATTTTGTTAGTCACATTTAAAAATGGATTTGGAACAGTTGCTGAATTAAGATCTTTCTCTTTCGACAACGCTTTAAAATGTTTCTTAATAAATCATTATTAATATGGGTTCACTTAATTTTACTGCAACCCACCAATTGATTCGTTCGAATGAATCCACTGTCGCAATCGACAGAGGTACAATGGACCTACTTCAAATGTTCCAGCCGTGCTGATAAGATTTTTAGACGGTTTACAGTTTTACTTAATCATTTAAGCGAATGATGGGATTGTATCTTGTGCACCCCCCCCCCCCCCCCATAAGTTACACATTTGAGAAACCAGATCTAAACATATCACACAGATATGCATACAAACGGATTCCACGTTACACAGACAGATGTTTACACTGAAATACACGTCCTCGTCCCCCCCCCCCCCCCCGTCAACTCTTGGCTTTTTTCTTGAACAGAATTGTTCATTCTGTGTTGCCGCTGAACCTTTTATCATCCATCTTTTACATTTACTTTCTAACATATGTAACCATATTTCTTTCTGTGTTTCGTTTCCGTAATTCCCTTTGTCCAAGGTATACATTTAAGTCTACCGAAATTTTACGCTTTGCTCTTTCTTACGTTATGTTACTGAAATCCTCTGTTCAGGGCCGGCGCTAGGAATTTAGGGCCCGGGGTAAAATGGCGAAATTTTTTTTTTTTTTTAGCTCTACAAACTAGCCGGGCGACAATGGGCGCATTCTTGCTACTAGGGCTGGGGGCCCTGCGGCCGGTGATCCGGGGCCCCCCCCAATCGGCCGGCGGCCCGGGTACATTTGACCCGCTTACCCCCTCCCCCCCCCCCTAACGCCGGCCCTGCCTCTGTTGTCTAAGGTCTCATGTAAGTCCACCTTCGTCTTCCCGGCGAATATTTCTCTTGAGACGTAGGTGGCTCTTCGTCATCACAGGAAAATGGTATCCTTTTTTTTTTTTTTTTTTACTTGTAGCATTACGCCTTGTTCGACAACGAGGTCATTAGAGGCGGGATGAGACTGGGGACAAATAAAAGGAAGGAACTCGGTCTTGGCTTTTTGAAGGAAATATCCCGGCAATCCCCTGGAGTGATTTGGTGAAACCATAGAAAACTAAAAGCTGGATGCCCGGACGGGGATTCGAACCACCGTCCTCCTGAATACGAGGCCAGAACGTTAACCACTCACCCACTGCGATCGGTAATACGGTTTGAGTCTATGTGATAAACCTCTGGTGATTTTATCTCTTTCTAATTCTTCTCATTAAAAATAGTCTATCTGATAACTTTCACAACTCAGGGCAGTCGTCCGTGTATATCTTTTTCCGTTCGGCAGTATGAATACTGTATTGGTAATGAGGGGGTTATGAGTGTTACAAAATTTTGAAATCCTACATCATTTTTCATTCCTGCTTACAAGAACACGTCTCATACTGCCTCTCTATCCTTTTCCTTTCCTAAAATCAGGTTCCGGCGTCTTAGAATAACAATATTGTCTCTATCTTCAACTTTATACGCATTTTCTCAAATTTTCGTATGTTTCTTCCCTTTTTCTTCTTAATATTTTCGTGCTGGAATTTATAATTGAATTAATGTTATTTCTTTTAATTCGTGATTGATTTTTAACATTATTATATGTTCCCAAAAATGCTTTGTACTATGATACATGTTCTACTTTAATACACTCGTCGCCATAAAATTGTCTCACCCAGATTGAATGTTCCAAAAAGGGTACCTCCACGGATAATATTACAACCGATATTAGTTTTTATGCAGTAGATTCATAACACTAGCACCGTATATATTAAAATCCTGATAACATAAGTGGCCGTTTGAAGTATACTAAGTTCATTTATAGCGTGAGCGTAAGTGAACAGGTAACATGTGTCGGCGATATATAATACCCAGGTATCATACCTTAAAGAGTTTGAAAGAGGGCGAACAGTTGGAAATCGTGTGGCAGGATAATTCGTCCCGCCAACCAGGACCAAGCTTCCCGACAGTGTAGGAAGCTCAGGGACTATGGGGAAGGAGAATCGTTTTAGTAACCAACAGGCGTGAAATCAACTTTCCGTCATCCACAAACGTTGAGACTCATCAATTGAGAAGCCTGTTTTCATATGCACTGTTGAAAAACCAATTGTAAAAAGGGGGCGTCCATTGATTACGTGAGGTGAAATAGGTGGGGGAGGGGGGAGGGTAGGTCCGGCGAAATTTCTCGAAATCTCACCAAGGGTTTGGGGGTAGGGGTCAACGGTAATCTCACGTGAGGTTTCGAAATATTTGTTGGACTGAGAGCTAAAGAAAAGATCTACAAACGACGCGAAAGTCGATTTTTAGGAAGCTATTTCGTCGGAAAGTGGGGGTGTAACCGCCTTTGGATGGGCGAGACTTAAAAAAAAGGTCTCAAACAGTTGCGAGGGGGATTTCTAGGGTGGAAGGGGTCTCAAGGACCAGATCTCACCAGAGGGGGGGGGGGGGGGGGGTCGGAGCAGATCTCACGTAGTTATTCCGAGAGTGGGTGGCATTAACGACTGTGTAATGGCTGTGCATTTTATTTAGTAACGAAACTAGGTTTCACCTCGTATCGGATGACCTCTGAATTCTGGTATGGACAGTAACTGGAGAAATTCACTTCCCAGGCTTGTCACCTACACAACACATTTGGGACCAGCGGATACGGTGGCTTGAGCCAACAACGGATCTACAATATTCGGAGCCAATTATGGCCTCAAAGTTCACAAAATTACATTAGACATCTCGATTATTAAAGCCGTACTGTATTGCTTAATGTATGCACGCTAGGGTTGGTGTAATAGGATATAAAACGAACTTGTAAACTGCCGAAATCAAGTAGTAATTTGGCTTGATATTTTATTCAGTAATTAAGTTTCATTCAATTTCGCCATTTGCGTCAGTTTTTATGACAACAGTGTCTATTCTACCCCATTTAGTCAACAACTTTATGTTCCACGTTGCTATTCGACATTTTTCTTTTCACCTCTGTAACCTCGATTTTTTTTTTTTTCCAGTTATCTGGATAGGAGATACTTTCTGAGTTTTTGAAATTTCACGTCTAGGGGACAGTGAAGTGTGTAGTCAACTACGTTCTTTTACAGAACAGGGAGGCTTTGCGGTTTGCTTAGTCTAAGAATAGCTGGCAACGTTGTGAAAGAACCAGAAGGTTCCATCGCTGAGGCATACCACCAGCTCAGATAAGACATTTGGCGTCACCCAGTCGCATTCCTCGAAGCGATAAGGCCGAGGGCAGTTCCTAAGTGAGCCCCATACTCTGCAAGCCTAAAATTTTGCTGTCTTCAGCCGAAAACAAGACACTGCGCTCAAATCACTTTTCTAAATTTCTATCGCAAAAACGCACTATCGATTGCTATACAAATATCTATATCTGTCATCAAATAAAAACTATATTAAATTTATAAATGCAGAATGTGTCACACTACACAACATATCAGCCGCTTAACAAAGATTCAAAGTATGGCAAAAGATTTTTGAATGGATATCTCATTTCCTAAATGACAGTTCACAGAATCAGTACCCCGGTAGGTAACTTCCCTTACGTCAAATTTTGAAGATTTGTAACACATATACACCGGGAATAGCACATTAAACTTTTGTATGTACTCATTTAGAGCAATGTTAAGGCGTGTGTCATCTGGGCCGAAAAGGATTGAATAACAGTAGCGAAAAAATGCGAATAAGAGCTGCTCATTTTATGACTAAAGTCCACTGTACTTAGGGAAGTGTCGCAGACCTGATTCAGAGAGGGAACCGAGATTATCTGACAGACATAAGACGTAATATTCCGTTGACTTTATTCGACTAAAAGTGGGGGGTGAGCGGTAACGCTCTGGCCTCACATTCGGAAGCACGCGGCTTCGAACCACGTCCGGCCATACGGACTTGGGTTTTCACTGATTTCTCAAAACAACTTCAGTGGAATGCCGGTGTAGTTCCTTCAAACAGTCATTGCCATTATCCTTGCCGTTCCTTGCTCCCAATGCTTTCCCGCATTCAATGACCCCGACGTCGACAAGGCGCAAAACCAGAAGCAAAAAAAAAAAAAAAAAAAAGGGGAATTTACTAACAAACTTGGGAAATTCAATTTCATTTACGACTGCGGAAAAATACATCGTCCATCAATGTATTTGTGTCACAAAAACAGGAGTGATAAGATCAGGGAAATTAGGCGCCTTACTGATGCTTATACATTCTCTTTCTTCCTTCGAGGAGAGGAAAGAAAAGAAATTGATTGCGTTCGAAAACACCCATTAACACCTACATGTTTGTTAATTGTAGAATAAATATAGTATTTGTAGAAACCTCAGTCTTCTGTAATTTTACTGCTAAATTAATAATTTAAACGCCGTAGGTGGTACTTTGGTAATAGTTTGTCTCTTCTCCATTCACTATGATAGGTCACAATCACCAATTTTTCCTAATTTAGCTTACCGTGATCTATTTAGCTGTTGATTTCAGATGAGGCTCCTATACCACTATCAGCTATATTTTAAAACTAGCTCTGTAAATTAATTACACCGTAAGGAATAATAATAATTCAGTGTGGTCGTAATTAGCTGTGCATTCCGCCCCTGTCGCAGCCGCCTTAACCTAACCCGGTCGTCCTAGCGGTTACAGGGGCCTACGGTTTAACATGGATTCCGAACCACGGAAGCGTTCTGGCATACTTCACATTACACAGCAAGTTGTGCCAGAGGCGAAGGTCGTGTTAAGGGCTTATAAAAATCCTCTTCGAGACAAGGATTCAAACCGGGGACTTTTCGATCCGCAGTCAGACATCTTAAACACTGAGCCATTAGACCGCTATAACAAGGAATAGTATGTATCGTAGGTCGTGTACTGAAGTAACGCTGCTCTCTAGTAAAGCGCTCTTACTGTTAAAGTTTCGTAGCGCTATGGAAGTTGCAATATAATTACAGTAAAGGCGATTTTAAGAAACATACGGAAGGAATATTCCCATTTACGCCGTACCAAATAAAAAATTTAATGAATGAAACTTTGTAGGTCTTAGAACATGTAAATAAACTTATTAACTTTTACCAACCCGAGAATTTAAATACATGGTTCTGTACTCGATAATTGCTAGAACTATTCCCTTAATAATTTAATTACTAGATGTGTAACAAACATTTAATATTTCTAGGTGATTAAAATATTCAAAAAATGTGTACAATCAAGTCGATCTCAGAAAAAATATGTCAGAATCTATTGTTACTTTTAATGTTTACTGTTTTTAATCCACTGTTCTCTTGTTTATGTAACTGGAATCCAGGAAAGAAATCTGGTTAGTTTGATTCCGCTTCGTGCTCTTCACCCAGTTGTCTAACATTTTACCGAGCGTAGTGAGTGAGCGGTACCTAATGCTCTGGCCTGGATTCTGGAGAACGCAAGCCAGATTTCGGTATTCCTTGGTTTTCCGAAATTACTTTACGCGGATGCTGTGAAGGTTCCTTCAAAAAGCAATGGCCAAATTCCTGCACGTTTCTTGCCCCCCAATCCGTACCCAGATTTAATGACTCTGGTGTGGACGAGACATTAAGTCATAAGAAAAAATTCTAACAGTTTATCTTGATCAATTACTTTTCAATGTGATGTAATGTAAGTAAAGTTATTCTGACTTAAATGTTTTAACCTCGGATGGAAGTTAATGTGATAGATGACTGAAGTAAGATAGTTTATGAAGCTTATACTTTGTTAAAATGAGTATTATGGATAACATTAATTAGTTACTCAGGAAACACTGAAGAGGTGGTAACGAAGGTTCCAGATGCCCACATCTATCGGAGAGAGTAATAAGGGGATGTAGCAGGGAAGTGATGTAACGCAGTTACTAAGCCCTGATCAGGTTCTTGCTTTAGTATGGAGGAGTGTATTTTTTCCCCTTGGAGCTTTACGGTTTGTGGAAGAGATTGGTGAGACGGGAACATAACAGAGTTAAGAAACAGCAAGGCAGTAGGGAGGTCATGAAAGAACTAACAAAGGAATCAATACTGTCAAAGAAACTGGCTAAGGATGAGTTTATGAAGAATATTACTGGTGCAGAGGGACCTCTGACTGATGCATCTAGAAATTTCTATAGCTATATCAGGAAACTGAGGGGAAGAGAGGGTATTGAGACAATTATAGATAAGGATGGAGAAGAAGTAACGGAGGATTTAAAAAAGGCAGACTTCTTGAGTAACTGGTTCAGTAAGTCCATTAGGACAATAATCAGGGGTTATATCTGGAAATGAGCCTATCCGCACAGTTGGAGGGGAGCAGATTAGAAAATTTGAAATTAAATATGAAGATATCATGAAGGAACTAAGGAATCTAAAAAAGCATAAAGAAGCTGATGTTGATAATATTACTACAGATGTCTTAAAGATAGTAGGATGGCACATTGTACCTTGCTTTGAAACATTATTTAAACTTAGTCTGGATACTTGTTGTTTACCAGATGACTGGAAAGGTGTGAGAGAAGTACCAGTCCATAAAGAAGGGGTGACAAACAGGGTTGAAAACTAAAGGCCAATCAGTTTGATATCAGTGATAGGTAAATTAATGGAGAGTTTAATATCCAACCATATTAGAGGTGTCTGTGAGGAAAGTAAATGGTTTTCAAGTCGGCAACATGACTTTAGACAAGGATATTCTTCTGAATCTCAGTTAGGAGGATATATGCAGGATATTTCTGACGAAATGGACATGGGAGGTCACGTTGATAGTGTGGCACTAGATCTTTCACAGGCCTTTGATGGAGTGAGCCATAAAATGGTGCTAAATAAGGTAAAAACTATCCATAGCTATCAAATAAACCAGTGGTTAAAAAGTAAATTAAACAGAAACCACTAAGGAATCTGACACGCCAACACGTGAATCAGAACCTAGACCAAGAGTGATATAACAATTGCTGTCTCTGAAATCTGAAGAATGAGAGAAAGGGGTCGACAAATACTGAAAGCTGTGAAAATGCATCTACTATGAAGAATTTAAAATACTATACAAATTAGAGAACATACAAAATGAAGAAATAAAAAGACAAACGACTGTAAGTCGAACAGTACTTGACCAGACACAGACCCCCTAGTTAGGGGACATCCATTAATTATGTGAGGTGTTTTTCCGGAATTCTGGACCCCCTTCCCTCTGGTGAGACTTCATGAGATTTGGTCGTCCCCTCTCCCCCTTCTGGTGAGATTTGGTACCTTTTTTTTTAGCATTACCATTTTACAAGAATTTCAAAATCTCATGTGAGATTTCGCCGGACCCCCCCCCCCCCCACCTATTTCACCTCACATAATTAATGGATGTCCCCTTATATGGTATTAACATGTCAGCCGTATGTCACAGGGAAAAGGCCTGTAAAAACATTGGAATGGCAACTAATACGAGGAAAGACAGAAGTGAGGAGGAGATGGAGAAGAGTGGTCAAAACAAAGAAATAGAGACAATCACAGGAGGGGATTAGAAGAAAATCAGTGGGAAGATAGTCAAATGTGTCATTTGCTTGTAAGAGAGACGGTAATAAAAAAATCAGTAAGCGATATAGTAGATAACGAATCTGGGTTGGCAGTCACTGGGAGATGGGAGGTAAATGAAGAGAATACTGAATGTGAATGAGGAATGGGAGCACAATGAGGAGCAATTATGTGTTTGGCGAAGGAAAGAGATGACCATGACTATAAGCTAGCACTTGATTACAGGGATAAAGGAAAAGGAAATTTTTCTTTTGAAGGTAAGGAGGAGAGTCACTGCAATAAATTGTTGAGGGAGATGCTAAAAACTGTATCCCAAACACCAAGATAATTTAAAGGAAAAATTCTAGTAGTTCGAAGCTCACTGGAGCTTGATACTTATCGCAGTTAATGAAATTAATAACAAATTACGACGCATTTTATTCCAATTTATTTTGGTGATTATTGACTATTAAATACGAAAACTGTTTAGAAAATAACAAAACTTTAAAATTACGTTGCAATGGATCGATTTAGCAATATAAGATTGGCAGACCAGATTTTGCCATTACCGCCCATGTAACCAGATGTTTTCGGATTGTTGATGACTCCTTTAGTTCCTGTGTTATTACTCTCTTATCACAGTTGTGTCTCAGGTTTCGTGGAGATTTTTTTTCTGTACGATTTGCAGGAACAAGTTTGCGTGAATCTAAACATTTTGACTTTTGAAGCAAGCTTACAGATGTGATGCTTGTGTTATGATTGGTTTACATGATTCAAACGTGAACGTCAAGTGATTAGAGATGACTCTTGACCTCAACTGATGAATCTCATGTTCAAAAAATCAAGGATTTGGAACATGTAAACCATTGCCTGACACTCAGCCAACTTTTATAGGAGGTTGAGAGCTCAATAGAGTCGTACCATGATACTTTGAAAAATTACACATTTACCGAGTTACAGCAAATGCTGTACTCCAAAGGCAGGGAGGACGTTTGAATGCAGCTTTTTGAACAAGCTAACGATGACAAAACATTCCTTTAAAGGATCATAACAGAAGACGACACAAGAGTTTGAGGATTGGGGGTAAGGAACTGGAAAGAATGCAACCATGATCATTTTGAAATAGTCATCCTGTCATTCATGTGAAGTAAGGACAAATCATCATCTTCCCGAGTGCCAGAACCTCTCATCCATCTCTTACAGTAATCATTTAATATCTATTAAATTATCAGATGACTATGATCAAATTAGAGTATCATGGTAAACAATTATTAGTTTTTTATTTATTTATACGGTATTTAGATTTTTTCAGTTTTGTACAGCAAGCAAAAGAACATTACTTTGCATCAATAAATTATAAACACTTATAATACATTATTTAGTCATCATTAACAACATAACTTTGCAGGAAATGCAATCCAAACATCATTAAAAAATACAAATCACATGTATCAGTTAAAGAATCAGTATGAGACAAAGTTGTTGTCTATCCCCATTTAGATATAATTTTTACATGGAGGAAGAAATCTAAGATGTGGAAGAAAAATTTGAATGAGACAAAAGTGTTCAAGCAGAATCAAATAGTATGCTGCGATTTGCTGATAGTATTGTCATAACAGCAGAGTGAGTATACTGAGAAGTTACCGAACAGCATGAAAGAATGGAGAATAATTGGAGGTCAATATAAACCACACCAACTTATTAAATGTAACGGAAATAATAGGAGATAGGATCAGAACTTTTTTTTTTTTCTTCTTCTAGCTTTACACCTCGCCGATGTTGAAGTGATTAGAGGCAGGAAGGTACGGGGGGCAAGGAACGAGAAACAATTTGCCCAATGACTTTTGAAGGGACTATCTCGGAATTGCCTGGAGTGATTTGGGGAAATCATGAAAAAAATATGGATGGCCAGACAGGGATTCAGACCCATGACCTCGTGACTGCAAAGACAGAGCATTACCGCTCACCCACCATGCTCGGTGATAAGATTATATGAAGCAGAAAAATAATATAATTCTCTCATTTATGAAGTGAAATCAGAAATGGTGATTGAAGCACAAATGGGGTCAAAAGCAAAATAAACTAGCAAATACACCCTTCTTGAAAGAATCTGAAACTTTTATCTAGAACTCAAAATAATCTTTCTAAAATTTTGTAGCTAGAGCAGGGTAGTTTATGGAAGAGACGCCTGGACTTCAGGTATATCAAAAAGGAAAAAAAAAAAGTATTTTAAATGTAATGTTATAAGAAGTTGAAAATTAATTGGAAAGGGCAAGTACGAAATGAATGTGCGTTTAAAATTATGGCTGAGGAATGAAGTTCGTGGTAGCCTCAAAGATAGAAGAGACGTGTTAAGGTTTCACATTTAAAGTTATGTTGGACTTGTTTAATTAATTTAATTGCAATGGAGCACAGAAACGCTCTGGTGGCAATTTCCCTACACACCCACCTACCCCCTATCCTGCACCCACCTACATTTGCCGTCTAATTTGTTAATGGTGCGAATAGTCGGCAGAAAGAACAGTAAAATAGGATAAATTCTGGAATATACGAAGCACATAATTGTGATGGGTATTTTGAGATGAAGTGTTTATTTGAAGATGGGAAGAGATGATGGATTCCATCACACCAGTAAGTAGAATGAAGACAGAAAAACCAAGCCTGATGAGTGAGTGGTTAATGGTTGTATCTGATGTTCGGGAGGACACCTTTCAGATGTTTGATTTCCATGATTTCCAGAAATCACTCCAGACGAATGCCGTGATTGTTCCTTCAAAAGATCATGGACATCGATGTGGAACAAGAAAGAGCTAAACCGTATAGGTCATCCAATCGATAAATATATAAGTTTACTCGAGCCTGAAGCAACTGATCGCATACATCTAAAATCAAAGATTTTACCAACAAATACCTTGAAGCTTCTCGCTCTCACGCACAAGATCTCTGAAAAAAGGAATCAAAATTTTGATTCAGATCAAATATACAAACAGAATGTATCAACACATTTATTCAAAACACTCGTGGTCATAATGCAACTTCAACACTAGATATCGATAAGCAATGAAGTAAACTGTTAGCTGAGAACTTCACAATTAAATGACATGAGATGCAACATGGTATTACGTGAGGAAGCTGACAGAGGAATTGTCCTATGTCTTTAGAAACCATATACCTGCTTCAACACTTGTCGTTTTTGTAACAGAAAATCCCCATAGGCGGAAATCACGTAACAACAAATGTTGTGCTGTCCAGACAACCTTTATAACACAATTATGTGATGAGCATAAGAAATGTGTAGAACTCAATGTTAATTGAGGTATTGTAATTCTAAACGACATTTTTTCAATATAGGCATCATGTTTGGAAGAACATTTAAAAAATAATAAAGTGAGGAATTTACTGCCCTACGAATAACTGCAGATATCCACGCAAGATCCATACTCTGGCCTAGCAGTGCGACCGACACAAGAGGCCAGCTTCTGAGGACACAGTAAGTGAACTAAAACTAGAAGCAAGGAATTGGCACATAATCCCTACACATTTAGCAATGAGTAGGAGCTAAGTCAAAAAATGATGTAATGTTAAAACAATATGCTCTCTGGGAACATATTGAGAAATTGGTGTCTTCTGGACGAGTATCAACTAGTGATCATAATATCACTGTGTCTGAGCTCACCAGAGTGAGGGTCGAAGTTGAAACAATGGTATCATATGCATAAAAGAGACATGATCACATTCAACGGGCAGCATGACATAGGCTATGGGACAATTATACGCTGCTGGAAATTCTAAAACCTAATAATATTGTAGATAAATCTGCAATGGAAGTCATGTGGTATGACCAGAAAAGAAAGAGAAAGTGTTCATCTGCAATGAGAACTATTTGAACGATGGGCAGACAGTGGACCAATAGATTGCAAAGATTACAAAAAAAAAATGTGTAAAGTGAAGAAAGTTTTAAATGAAATGATAAATCAAATGAAGACTTCAATGTAACAACACTGTTTGGTAAAATTTCTAGAGATGAAGAAAAATCTAGCAGGTGATATAAGTTAAAAGACAGAAGTGAAGAAAACATATGCTGAAAGTTGAAAGAAAATGAATAATAGGTGATTACTCTAAAGAGGTCAGGACAGTGAGACTACAAAGAATGTTTGCAAGAATAAGTTTAACCCGACAGAATTTAGTTGGGAATTTAAAATTTAATAAAGATAAGAAATTGGGGAATTGTCATTAGTCAGTTGTAAGGAGGAAATCTAGAAGTTGAATACTGAAGTGATGAAAATATGGTGTAATGACTATGAGGTGACAATACCAGAATTCAGACATCCAAGATTCCAAATTATTGGGGTAGAAATGGTGATGGATGATGTAGAATTGTTAATGTGTATCAGAAACCAGAACCATGAAATAGTGTATGAAGAAACAATAATTGTATTTAAGCTGAACAGGGAAATAAAAAAATAAAAAGTAACCTTATTGTTTATCGTGACGATGGATACTCAGACATTTAGCAGAATTACGAAACAAAAAAAAAGTTATAGTTGAAATGGTAGAGGCAAAAATTTTCAAAAGGGCATAAAATGTATGAAATGTGAAGCTCACATAGCCAAAGATTGTAAAAGCAAGGAACTGTAATGAGGTACCTGTGCTGAAGCAAATGGGAAATTAAAACTATCATTGAATGTGAAGCATAATGTCATAAGTTGGAATGCCCAGTCTATAAGAGGTGACTTGAATTGTTGAGCAGGAATATTATCTATGACTGCACATAGCAATAAAGAATAAAAGATATGTGTAATTACATAGGTATGGTAGTACTAAATGTAAATGGACTTATTGCCAAAAGAGATAATAACATTTATATAAGATAATAGGCCAAGTGTAGTAATTACAGTAGAAGCACATATGACAAAAGTTGATTTAGAAGCTCTGATTGCAATAGAAGTATACTCTCGCTTAACATGTGATTCAGATACTTGACGTGAAGAATGGTTTCAGAAACAGCTGTTCTTTCATAGATAAAACTTTCAGTTTACAACTAGTAATAGAAAATGCCATTAACATTGTTGAATTAAGAGTAAAACGAGGAATTCAACACCATCCAATAACATATATAAAACGCTGATATGATGCGACAATCATGAATATGGCTTTAGCTTGTAGAAAATTTACTCATCAAACAGAAATAAATTAAATAATTCGTCAAGGTCTACCTATATCAAGCAGGTCACCAATGGAAACTATAGATTGCACCTCCTATACTCTGATTTTTTGTTCAAAATCTTGATGAAGTAAACTAAGTCATTGCTATCAAGAACAAAGACAGTTATTGACAGTTGTTTACTAAAACTGTACAAAGTTTTTACTTCAATTGCTTTGACGATGCTTATCATAATAGTCAATGGCAATGGCAAATAAAATATATAGATTGCAGTTCATATGCATCACCATGTAAAAGAAAATTTATAAATCCTTGAAAATATCAACTCTAAGATATGGTAGTGAAGTATGACTGTTGGGAAAGAAAAGAACAAAGAAATGCAATTTTTAAGGACCTTTTAAAATGTAAAACAGCCGAAATTGTAAATGAAGACATTCGCAAAGAACTATGAATAATATAAATCAGTTTCGTAGGTTGCCTAGGCATCAGTGAAATATTTTTCAGATTCCCATCTGTATTAACTGTTCAATTTATCTAAACCATAAACTTGGCTAGTTAGTTGTCCACATTCACTATCCCTATGGTAACTGTCATTTAGATACCTAAACCCGACAAATCATTCTTATACCCGACTTCCTTCTACCTCACACTTTGTTCAGATTCTTAGGGGCTGCATAAATGTTTATTTTTATCAATTACAAAAATATTTAGATTAAAAATTTGACAACACAAGACTGTTTATGGAAAAATGCGTTTTGTCAACGATGGTAACAGGGTTATTATGCTGAGATAGTAATCACTCAGATTTCAAATTAGTCTAAATTGCATTCAATAATGTTTTAGTTCTCAATAAACTACTGTATTATTTTGGTTAGAAGTAGGGCCTAAATATCTAGCATAGATGTAAGTCAGTATCGCTGCAACTTCTTCTTGTATTAAAGGATAACAAGAAAAAGAACCTTAACACCACTAGAAAAGTAAAGGAAATTGATTCATTGATAGTTTACACACAAATAATAGTTAAAGTGGAACTCGTTCTTCATTAACTACAAATTAAATAGCAGTCATGGCAGTTTTTTAAATTAAAACTAAAAGGAAGAAGTAACGATAAAAAAAATAAACCATAAAATTTGAAAATTTCAGTAGGTTGATTGACGCAGCACTATTGGATTTTATGCACAAATTTTAATATCTGACATTTTATCCAATAAAACTTTTTTCATTTAGCCTGTTAAAATTAAAATCGAATTACGTAACTAACTCTAGTTCTTACGCAAATATAATTTGTTTCTGACACAAGGAGCAACAAATTATTGACTTCGTATTATCGACTAAAATACCGAAATCCATCTGTTGTTAGTTTACAATACGGTATTGGTAATAATGCTTGGTTGCCTGTGAATCAGTGTCATAGTTATTTATTATACACGCAATGGAACGTGTGTTATATATAAAAGGTAAATACTGATTCAGAATGATATATCACTGATGAAATTGTTTTTAAACAATCTTTATAGTCAGATGGCTCGATCTGTTGACTAAATTTTGGGCTTTATATTTGTCTGGTTTTCAAGAGACAGGTAACTACAGAAATTTGTAATCATCCAAAGATAGTTCAGCATCGGAAAATGAATTCTTTGCAAAAAAATTGTCGTAATAACGATGATACGGTTCAAATGGCCATCTTAAGAAATCGGTAGCATTGTTCGCGTAATTGTTGGCAAAAAAATTAGATTAAACGGCAATCCAGGAACACAAATTCGGCTAATGTTCATTGCTTTTTAATTACCATACATCACTATGAATGATAATAGTAAAAAGGTAACACAGCCACATCATTGTGTGAACTTCAAGGCACATCGAAAGCATTAACGTCGAAGAACACTCGTATGTAGGCCTATAACGTGGAAGCTAAAGTATGTGATTTAGGAAGTAAGAAATTGAAAAGTATACATAAATCCGCATATATGTGAGTTGCAACAAACGATAAATAAATCGCGAATGTGTTTACGCTGGAGCGATAGAGAGCGTTGAAATATTGACACTGCTTCTACAACAATAAGGATTACTGAATTTTTCCCTTGATTATCTGGTACAATGTTGGGAGCATGTTCTGACTTTCACGAAAAACAACGCAAGAAACAATATACAAATACTATTCCTTAGATCATGACCGCAAAATGAAGTTTCGTTAAGAAGTTTAAAAATTTCAAGGACCCTTCAACAGATTACGTTGGCGATTCAAACTATTTTGGATTCTGATTAGATGTCGTGGATTATTTGTTATAGAGTCAGTTCAAATATATGAAATAGGTGACTGACGCTAGCAGCTGACTGCAGAAACATACCTCTTGGTTCCTTTGTTCACCGCTCATTGCTGTTATTCCAGAACTCTCTCCGCGGGAAGTACTCGAGCAACAGTCTGGTTCAAACTGGAGAAGTCCCAACCGGAGGGTTTCCAACGTCTGCCACGCAGATGGCAACACTGTCGCTAGCCACTTCTAAGATTTCTGCTATTTTCAAGGAAACGAATAGGATCCTACTGTTTTTTTCTCCACAATGGTTGAATTTAAATTTGTTAATTTCATTAAAATGTATTCCAGGTCCCTGCTGTTACCAGGTGAGTTTACATTCATGACATGAGGTTCGTGAACTGTAAACTTTAGGTTATTTTTCGGAAATCGAAACCGACGAATTACCTGAATTCCTCTTAGCAATCTTTGAATTTAATAATGCCCACGGATTTACAACTTCAAAGTTTATTTGATCTTTGGGCAAAAAAATGTCAAGAAACTGAAGTAAATGACAAGACTCAGAATCATACCTACTTAAAACATCACAAGAACACCGCTCGCTTGAGGTAGAGGTTGAGGAGCTATTCATATTCGAATTTTCTGGAAGGACAGAGAAAACATCAAGCAAACATATTCCGGTATCTCATAGAATCGTGGAGAAAATTAACAACACTCCATGAAAATAAATCCCTGAAGTCTCTTGGCCGAACGATCCCTTCACGTTCATTCAAGCCTATCTTCCATCGATCAATTTTGACCATATCCTAACAGCATCGAAGTTTTCATTTTTCTTTTGCAAAGTCAGTTAATTTTAATAACTGATTACGCGGAATTGTTTTTGAAAACAAAATGTGGTAGGTACAGCGATGGTAACACAGCATTAATACATCTAGACGCTAACAATCTGAGTTTAAAACTAACTTAAATCGCATGAAGCAACGTGATCCATTAATAATAAACAAAGGAAGAAACATTTATTAAGGTGTTTCATTATAAGAAAGTTAATTTGATTCAATTATTACTATTTTTAAAATTAATAAAGAAGGCATAGCACAAATTTAAATATTTCCACTAGGTCCACAAATCTGGAACTTCGTCACAATAAAGTTTTCAATGGTATCAGATTTTCCAGGAACTTTCAAGAGCTGCAATTCATTCAGAACCAAATGGTAGTTTAAGTGTCCTCATATCAAAACAAAATTACGTCGTCGGTTTTTGTTTATATGCTGAAATTGAAAAGAAAGTCATACTCACTTCGTATAATTGACTACAATACCGAAATAGATTACAATATCAGTAGTAACGCGCGACTGTCTGTATATCAATGATATTATTGATCATTTTATACCTTACGGAAGATTTACTACAGATCAGAGGTATGCCTTAATTCAGATATATACATCAGCGGTAAGTAAAACATCGTGGTGACATTGAACTATGATCTACTAGTTAAATTTTCAATTTTTTCCTATTTTCTGTTACTGGGAAGCAGTTAACACTCGAAAATTGTAAGTTAAACGACAATTCTAGAAAAAAAAGTTAGTTGCATAAAACTTATTGATAAAAATAAAGCTAAATCGCGAATTTCAGTTTCTGATTGTTGCTTTATAGGTATAATACACAATTAACGATGATGAAAGTATAAAGGTAAATTGACCTCTGTATTCTGTGCCGTTTGTTAAGCTTTAGAGCACTTTGAAAGTCATCCGTAGCGTAAGGCGCCGTTCAGTTTCGTGTGGTGAATAATATGGTACCGGTAATTGAAAAACAGAATTCAGTTGGGAAGTTTAAAGCTTTTACGGATCTTCATACAGATAACGAATAAGCTAAAACTGTTCTGGATAAGATGAGACATAATGCAAAACTGCGAAATAAACTATTAATGGTATCTGCTGATTGCAAAACATACCTCCTGGTTTTTTTTCCATACTGCTCATTGTTGGATTCTCTCGCTGGAAGAACACTAGTCTGGTCTGAAACTGGAATCCCTCTGTCCGTCCCAACGCCTATCACTCTACTGGCGTCACTGCTACGTCGCACCTCCGCTAGTAGCCTATAATGGCCGGCGGAAGAATTTTTCCAGAGATATTATTATCATTTTTTCCATTTTGTTTTATAAGTATTTTGTGAATTCAAAACATGTTTCTTCAGCTTACGGTGGAGTTGCATTTACCACAATAATTCTTGCAGCTGCAGACGTGAGGTTATTTCATACAAATAAAACACAAGGGATTACTTCTTCTTTTATTATAATCTTTGGAAATAATTACATCATCAGACAAGTTTCAGTGTACAATAAACATAAGACATTACTTCAAACTGGAAATATTATTCATCAGCCGGGAAGAACTGTAGGCCTATTCGCATCAAAATAAGTACAAGAAGTCATTCATAATTGAATATTCTAAAAGGACAGCTAGTTGCAGAATTTCTTTGAGCAATTAAGAATATTAATAATATTTGATATGTAAACTTAATAATACCACAGAGTTATTAGTCACAAAAACAATTTTTTTTTTTTTTTTTTTTTTTTTTTTAGAAATATCAAGTTAATTGGAAACAACATAATTCAGAAATTAAAAGAAAAAATAATAATTGCAGTAGTACTAAAAGGCCATTATATCATTCAATTTCTTAAAATTTAATCGACTGACAAATAATTTCACGTAAGAACGAAGACTTTCCCGGCGTATGACTGCAATGTAGTCTTCACGGGTGTACCGCCGGATAGTGTTGTGGAAACACAATATTTCGACAGCCGTCGAAATATTGTGTTTCCACAACACTATCCGGCGGTACACCCGTGAAGACTACATTGCAAATAATTTCACATTTGAATAAACTATATTCACTTATAAATTACAATAGTGCTTCTATAAATTTTACTATCATATATCATAGTAAACAATTCAACCAAATTGAGTCAAACACAATCCTTTTTTATTTGGAAATATGAAATTTAAGGAACACATGATGAATTTGCCTAATGAGTAGGCAGTCTAGCATGATGGGCTTATAGATGGGAATTACGTTCTTTTCAATTGTACGAGACTAACTGTGTACAAAAATTAAACAGAACTTACTTCCATTATATAAGTGGATGTATGACAAAAGTGTTTCACTAAAGAACGTTATGCTTCAAGAATGATATTTGGGAACCTAAGAATGTTTTCACTAGTATAGTGTTTTACAATGAAAACACATTCACACTTACTTGTTCAGTTTTAAAGCGGAATTTCGTTTTGGATTGAAGGTGATTGTCAAAGAATTAGTCTCTTATTATTTAACTCCATTTAAGAAGTGTTTAAGGGCTACATGTCTTGAGCAAACTGAACATGGATCATATTCAGAAATAGCTTGGTTGCAATATAAGTGATTTTTTTTCTATTCGAACCAAGATACGAAAGAATGCAAATGACAACACAAAACTATGATCAGTTTGCGCTTAAGCAGTTTTAGGCTTAATCCACAATCATATCCATTTCACTCGGTCATTCTCTATCACTGTGTTGCTCCATTTGGTATAGGACATTTGCTTTAGAATTCTATTATTGACACTGGGGACGTAATAGAGAAAAATGGTTTCAGACAGCTTTATCAGAGAAAACCAAATAGTGCAGGTTCTATAACACAGTGTTACAGTGATTTTCGGGTCTGTAGCTTAAGTGCTTTACATGGCAAAAGGAAGATTTCATAAAAATTTCAGAATACATCTACTTTCAATGCAAAAATATGATTTCGTACAAAAAAAAACGAATTTAAAAATTACTGGGACAAAGTGGGATGAGCAAACAAATTGGTGAGATAATTCCAAAAACAGGTGGTAGGCCAACAAGTAAAAATGATATAATTTCTTAAAATTTGATTGTGTTAATACGTTATAAAGATTTATTCAACAAAACTTTGTTTCATGCATTGATTTGCAATTTTCAATTTGTTTCAATATTAATTGTATTAAATAAAACAATGATTATAATATAAAACTCTAGAAGAAATAATAAAAATTATCAGGTCCCTTAAGAGCAAACACTCAAGTGGTTACGATGGTATTTCCAGCACATTAATTAAATTGTGCTCCACAGAATTAAGTAATAGGTTCAATCCGGGATAGATGGCCATGATTATTTTTAAAGCCAGTTTCACAACCTAATACACAAGAAAAGCCTGAAACTTTCCATACATTGTATTTTTAATCCTTAAAAAACAAAAGTTGACTTTGTTTACAAAGATATACCAAATTTCACACAAGCTAAAAATTCTTTATAAAATATGTAACACTTGGCCATCTCACCCAAGTATCAGGGTTAGATCGCCAGACATGTAAGGGAGAGATGGCCATTGGACAATACACTTTAAAATCAAAGAGATAATTATTTTTTAAAAATTTTAACATTGTAAACATTTTTTATTGACTCTCTTGATATAAATTTTTTTATAAAGATATTACTTGTAGTTAAATTATAACTTAAACAGAACCTCATTTATAAAAAGCATTTTACAATTCTTGAATTTTTATTATATCATCGAAACATACTAGTTTTATATAAAAAGTAATGAGAAATCACCTCAATTATTCAGTTACTTAAATTTAGAACTAATCCAAAATTTATAAGAAGGAATGTTTACTTAGAATGGTTCGATTTATGTCTTTAAAATTACATTATCACATCGATGGCACACATCAACATATGATGTGCAGGTTTCGTATAGCCAATGCTTACACCTGTAACACTGAATCCAGTCACAGGTTTTATCTGTTTTTGAGTAGTCTTCCCCACATCCAACACATTCTTCCTCCTCCTCCTCCTCAAAAAGCCCATCAACTGAGTCTTCCTTGAACTGAACTTCATTTGATAAGTCTGAACTGTCTGAAGTTTCCTTAACTTTCTTTGTCACTAGTTATTTTTTCTTTTCTTTTTCATTAAGTTTCAATTTTAACTTTTTAATATTTTATTTTGATGTCAAGTTTGTAGCTTTAATTTTTCTATGTTTGTTTGTTTTAGTTCCAGGTCTAGCTGGCAAAGGTAAAATATTGTTTAGAATTTTGGTAGGGGTTACTTGGTTGGTTTCATTTGAAATCACAGGAATAATTTCGTCTGGTCTTGTTGAAAGCCCCGGTAGAGATGACGTTCCTCTTATTTCAGGGGATTTTTGTTCACATTTCTCTGCCGAAATAGAGTCGGTGGATCTAGTAGTAGATTTTGACAGGAGTGACGAGGCTCTTTCGTGGAGAGTTTGGCCAGATACGTTAATGTTTTCATTTCCTGTAAGTCTATTTTTACCACTTCTTAAAGCGTAATCTGGAATTGTATTTGATTAAAGGGGCAGATTCCCATTGCTTTGACCCCAGAGATGGCGTTCCCTGGTGTTGCAGCTTTTCCCCAACAGTCTTGTAGTAGCCCACCAAACTTTTAACTTCCTATCTTCCTAGCTTCTGATCTGGGTGATTCCTTTGCCATTTCTCAACAGCACTGTAAAAATGATGCTTTAACTATTTGAAGACAGATCGGTCCAGCGGTTACAGATAGTGAGTGGGTAGTATGGCTGAGGAGTCACATTAAAATGATATTATTAATCTCAGCAAACTCCAACATCTGAACCGAGCTAAACTGTGAAGTATTCCCATCCAAAATCAGGATAACTGTTCCAAGAGGTTTTCAGGGCAAAAAATGATCCCTTAGCCATTCAAAAAAGATCTCAACATTCACGTAGGCAAATTTCTTTGACATAACAACTTTACTTCCTGGTGGCATGTTGTCCTCCAACTCCCTTTTTTTTTTTTTTTTTTTTTTTTTAACTCCCTTCATTACTACATAAGGATGAAGAAACATCCCTTCAGCATTGCAGCATGCAAGCACTGTAACAGTGTCTCCTTTTTCTGATGAAATAATCAGAGGAACTGTTTTTGACCCCTTTTCAGCTACAACAGCACCTGGTCGGCTATTCAACCGAAAGCCTGACTCATCCATGTTAAATATACTTCCAGGTTTATTCATCAAATCATTTTCTTCCATTAGAGTTGAAAGTAGGTTAAAATATTCCTTGACTTCATTGCAATTCATTCCATGGACTCTGGCCAAAGATATGACTTCAGATTTTCATACACTTAGATCTGGATGTCGACATAAGAACATTTGTAACCAATCATAACCTGCTTTTCCTTTTTATTTATTAAATTTATGTTTTAGACCAAGCTGAACAGCAAAACCATAGGCTAGACTTCATACACAGTCCTTTGTTAAGGGAAACCCATGGGCTTGCATTTTTTTTATGTGGTGGACCAGTCGTATCTCATTATCTGTACCCAAACAAGGACTAGGATCCATTGGAATTTTGGAGTCACAGACAGTGTAATTTTCTCTCAACAGTTTTCCTTGGAATATTAAACTCTATGGAAGCTTTTCTCACAGAATAACCATCATTGTTTACATTATTAATAGCATTTTAAGCTCTTCTTTTTCTCATGATCCTCTGCCAGAGCTAGCTTTTCAAATGTATTTATTTGGCATCTGTAAAAAAAATAACGATACCATCAAAATTTAGTATGTAACACATTTGTGGGATGGCCATCTATCCCAATACTGATGTGGCAATCTCTCCCAATAGGCAGAGAGAGACGGCCATAGTACGTCATCAAACAGGGTGGATGCAAACTCAATCATCAGGGTCGGCTTAAGGAATTTCTGGGCCCCCTGCGAAGTTTGATTTCGGGGGGCTCTACTTCTTTTCTAGATGTACTTTTTTCTACACTTTTGATCATTTTCGTGACTTTATGTACACACACACACACACACACACACACACACACATAAGTACATATATATATACATATATATATATATATTGCGTACAAATGGGCTATCGGTTTATTGATTAATTATTAGCTGAACAGGAAAACTTCGTCGAGTCTTTGGTGTTTTATCAATGCATCTCATATGGATCTCCCAACTACTGTCACTTTCATTTCTGGCTAAGCCCTGCTGCCCATTGTGTCAAATGAAATTATTTTTGTATTCAATTTTGTAGCTATTATATTTATAATACACTTTTTGTATACGACATTTCTTTCCTCGCCTTTCTTTGCTAGTACATATAGGTTTTTGGGTCTGGAGACACGTGAGCAGGCATACACATTTTAATTCAATAACTTTTTATATGAAACGTCAAAAGATTAATGAGTTTATTCGAACAAAATTACATGAATTGATGAAACAGGATATGAGCAATACACACCTTTAAATATATAGGCCTATTGTAATTACATCAGTTACGACTTTCTCAAAACTGAATCTGATGAAGAACTTCTCGTGGAACTCAACGCCTCGGAAACGTCTATTGTGAACGCAGCTTATTAACATTGTAAATTTATAGATTATTTATTTTTGCAGGAAAATTGTTTCATTAAGTAAGGACAAATTTTGAAGGGGATCGTGGTGGGGCCACCGCAAACTTGGGGCCCCCCGTGACTACGGTTATTGTGGTAGCCTTAAACCGGCCCTGTCAATCATAACCTATGTACCAAGATGCGTTTAGACCTAAACAACTCTAAAACTAAAGTTTCCGTCATTACTCACTTCCTAAGTTATGTTTAAATCAAAAGGGTGTGACATACTGTATAATTTTGAGGTATATTTAAAACTAAAATCATGAAAATTACTTACCTTCAGTTGAAATAAAGAGTCACGTGGATCAGCAACACACATTTACATTATTAAGTTACTACCAACTGACCGGCAGCGCTGTACATTGGATTATGAAAGAATTACAGGCTTTGGCCGTCTCTCCCATATGGCTATCTATCCCGGATTTACCCTTTACTATGTTATCTGTTTAATATATCTTTACTTGAGGGTACTTTTCCAGAAAGGCTTTAGTATGCTATAGTTAAACCACTCTATAAAAAATGGAAATAAAAGTCAGCTGCATCGAATTACTGACCAATTTCATTTCTAACAGCCTTCACCAAAGTTTTTGAGAAATAAATGTACAATGGAGTTTATGAACACCTTAAAAATAATAATATTCTAACTAAATCACAATTTGGTTTTCAAAAGGGGCATTCAACAGAACAAGCTATACTTGCATTCACTGACAATATTTTAGAAGGACTAAATGATGAATTAATTCCAGTGGGAATTTTTTCGCGACTTATCTAAGGCATTTGCCTGTGTAGATCAAAAAATTCTGATACAGAAATTAAGGTATTATGGTACAGATGGCATTGTTAATAAATGTCTTAGTTCTTACCTTCTAAATAGAAAACAGAAAGTGTCAATGGAGAATTTTAAGGTTGCCTTTAAGAGGTCCAATGTTTTCTGAGTGGAAATTAATCAGATGTAGAGTATCTCAGGGTTCTATATTGGGGCCACTATTGTTTTTAATGTATATTAATGATCTTCCCTGTGTTTCATCTAAAAACTCAAAATTTGTCCAATTTGCTGATGACACAAACATAGCAATTAAAAATACTCCAAATTTATCTACAGAATATATTTCAAATTATGTCTTTGAACTTATTAATAAATGGTTTACAGCTAATGGCTTGTCTTTAAACTTTGATAAAACTCAGTATATACAATTCATGTACATCTCACATATTAACACCAGATATATACATAAAATTTGCAGGCCAGTCCATTCAAGAGGGAAATAGTGTTAAATTTCTACGTTTGCATATTGATCATAATTTAAATTGGAAGGTACATGTTTCTACCAAAGCGATTGGGTGCAGCCACATTTGCAATTCATACAATTTCAGCTATAGGTGATCTTCGTATGAGGCAGCTAGTTTATTTTGCTTATTTTCACTCCTTATTGTCATATGGAATAATATTCTGGGGCAATTCTACCCATAGAGACAGTGTTCAGAGCCCAAAAGCGTGTAATAAGAATTATGTGTGGGGTTAGCAATAGAACTTCATGCAGAGAGCTGTTCAAGAAGTTAGGGATTTTAACATTGGTGGCTGAGTATATTTACAGATTTGTAGTCATAAATTATACTTTGTTTGAAACAAATAGTAAAATACACAATTATGGCACTAGAAGTAAAAATGATCTTCACAAGACATACAAGTCATTGTCATTTGTTCAAAAAAGGGTCCGATATTCAGGGATACATATCTTCAATATGTTCCCAACACATATTAAATCTCTAGTAGATGATAAGAATAAATTCAGGAAAAAATTGAAAGAATTTTTAATTGAGAACTCCTTCTACTCTGTCGAAGAATTTATTTCTAAGGTATCTAAAAAATAACTGCCAGTATCTTGTGTAAATATAGTTCACATAATTAATTTACCATGTATGCTATGACTGTACATCTGGTGTATGTATTTAGTTTGTTACGTAATTGTTTATGGTACCATATACGTTATGACTGTACATCTTGTGGTGTATGTCTTATTTTGTTATGGATTTTTTTTTTAATGTACCATATATGCTATGACTGTATATCTTCTTGTGTATGTATTATTTTGTAATGGAAGTGTTTAATGTACCATGTATACTATGACTGTACATCTAGTGGTGTACTTATTATTTTGTTATGCAACTGTTTATCTTAAATTGACAACTTTCCACATCCCACAGAGCCAGTCTCTTATATTGGGATCAATGGAAAATGAATGTATTGTATTGTATTATATTGTATTGTATTCATTAATTCATTTATACATTTTATTTAGTCCCATATATCATTTAAATACAATAAATTGTATAATGACTTAGGACAAGTACCATGAACTTTCAGTTCTATGGTGCTAAGTAGATTCCATCATCCTTCACAATATTATGTCTTAAGTTAATTATAAAACTATTCATTCTCTACTCATAGAAGTATAATTCATATCTGTCACTTACCTTTCATATATTTGTAATATAGATTTACATTATATTTTAGCTTATTATTTATGTCATTGGCAAATATGTGCTGAGATATTACATATAAATATACATTGTTAATTCAACCAATTTTTTATTCATACCATTATTTCCCTTGTTCTTTCATTTAAATAGTCTTTGGTTAAGTAGAAAGCTTTATCACATAAATACTCTTGAAGCAAATGCTTGAATTGTTCTCTCTGGTTGCTGATTAATCTCAAGCTTGGCTCCAGACTAGGAAGACATTTTTCATTTTTTGTTTTTTTTTGTTTTGTTTTTGTTTTGTTTTGTGTACTTGTACAATGAAATTAGTTTTATCAAATGTTTCATACTCGGGTACTTGTTCATTTTTTTAACAAAATTCTTAGTGAGTGAAAGTGGTGTAGTCATATATATGTATATACAGAGAAATCTCAGAATCTTAAAAGTCTATAATTTTTTTTTTACATGAAACCATTCTTTTTTTTTAACATTCTTCTAATTACATATTTTTGTACTTTTAACATTCTGATTATAGTGTTCTCCATGGGTCATCCCCATGCTGATATACCATATCTCTGTTGGATTTCAAAAATGGAGGAATAAATGGTCAACAGAATATCCATAGCACAGAATTCTCTGAGGTAGCTGACCATAAATACAATTTCTATTAGTTTCTTACAGCATTGATCTACCTGATTTTCCCAATTCGTTTAGTTATTAATTTGAATCCCTACTAAGTTAGATCCTTTTGTATTACTTATTTGCTTACTGCTTATGTTTAAATTTACAGAGTACCTTCTTTTTTTGTTTAAGATACCATTTGAGTTTTAATTATATTTCCACCATGTTACTAGCTTCTGAAAGAAAAGATTAAGGATTGTCTCAAGCTTCCAAAATTTGATGTTTGACATTTTTACAGTTGCATCATCAACATAAAAATCTTTGGTGTCATTCTATCCTCATGGTTTTGGGGTATCATTTATACATAGAATAAACAACAGAGGCTCCAGCACTGAGCCCTGTAGTACTGCTGATTTTATATTGAGCATGTTGGATGTTGCATAATTAAAGTCGGTGTTGCTTTTTAAAAATCGTAAATTATTTTCTAATTGACCGATACAATCTTATCCAATAATAAGCCTTACCCCTTATTCCCCATTTTTCAATGGTGTTGAGCAACTTTTGATGATTTACTGTGTCAAAGGCTTTTGAAAAATCTGTAAGTACTGCTGTTGTGTATTCTCCAATGTCCAAGGATTTTTTTTATTATTATTATTATTTTTTTTACTGAACCTACAAATGTTGTATATGCTGTTTCTGTAGACCTGTAATTCCTAAATCCATTTTGAGCATCTGTAATTATATTGTGTTTCTTAAGGAAGTCAATAAGGCTCTGTTCCATTGCTTTCTCAATAGATTTTGATGTACTAGAGACTAGTGTAAAACATACTGCTTACAACCCATGTCCTCAAATATATGCTTCATAACTTCCAAGCTATGTCTTCCTCTATAGTTTTTACCTTTGATTGTTCCCTCTACTAACAAATTAACCAATCCAGCATGTCTCAAAATATAATCTACCAGCCTGTCTCTTCTTTCTGTAAGCTTATTCCGAAAACTTCTTTCTTCGCCCATCATTTCCAAAACCTGTTCATTTCATACTTTGTCTGTCCAATTAATTTTCACCATCAGTTTGTTGCACCACATTTAAAATGCTTCACTTTTTTTTTCTGGTATTCCTAAAATCCATGCTTCTCCACCATAAAGTGTTGTGCTCCACACATTGTCTTAAAAAGTTCTTTCTACGCCCTAGGTCAATATTTGAAGCTAAAAGATTTTTCTTTTTCATGAAGGCTTTTTTTGCTAGTGCTATTCAGCTTTTAACATCATTTTGGCTTCAGCCATCAGTTGTAATTTTGCTTCCCAAGTAACAGAATTCACTTACTTCTCCTATTGCACCCGATCCTATTTTTATATTTTTATCTACTGTGATTGGTATCATTTCTGCTACATTTCATCACTTTATCTTGTTTTGATTTATATTTAGTCTAAAATATTTCTTCAATATTTTGTTCACACCATTCAGTAATTTCTTAATATCCTCCACCTGTTTTGCTAACAACACAATGTCATCAGCAAATCATAGAATACCATTTTTTTCTCCTTGCCACATGAGAATTTTTCTTTCATTTACTTCTTTGATTCCTCTACAAACAAGTTGAATACTCATGCGGAAAGACTTTAACCTTGTCTCACACCTTTTTTTACTGATGCATATCTCTGATGGTTCTCTACTTTTACTATAGGCACTTAATTCTCATATAGTTTATAAAGCATTCTTGTATCTCGATATTTCAGACCTGACTTCTTTAAAATTTTTAACATCTTGTCCCACATAACATTATCAAAAGCTTCTTCTAAATCAAGAAATGCCATAAAGTTTTTTTGTTTTTCTTGATCCACCCTTCAAGTATTAATCTTAAAGCCAATATTGCTTCCTTGGTGCTACGGTTTCTCCTAAACCAAAATAATTTTCACCTACTATCTCTTCTACTACCTTTTCAATTCTTCTGTATATTATTCTTGTCAGTAATATTGAAGAATGTGATGTTAGACTAATGGTGTCATAATTCTGACATTTGTCTGTTTGTGATTTCTTCAGAACTGTGAAGATGAAATTTGTACTAAAATCGATTGGAATTTCTCGTTTCATTACATTCTGATATCAGCTTGAATAATTTTTATTCTTTCTTCTCCAAGGAATTTTAGAAGTTCTGCAGGGATCTCATCAATTCCAACTGCCTTATTTGCTTTCAAGTCATTCAGAGCTCTATCAAATTCAGTCCTCAAAATGGGATTTCCTAAGTCATAAATGTCGACATCGCCTTCCTTTTCCATTATGCTGTTATTCAAGTCATCCCCATCATACAGTTTCTCAATGTATTCCTTCCATCGGTTAGCTCTATCATCTGAGCATTAATGTTTACAACTCATTTTTTCATTTCTCTGAAATTTTGTTTGACGTTCCTATATGCAACATCTACTTTAACTTGACCATTTCCTTTTCTAATTATTCACATTTTTCTTGTTGCCATTTTTCTTTTACATTTTTGCATTTCCTGTTGATTTAATTTCTAATTTATCTCTATTGCTCTCTTCCTGCTTCGTCCTGAGAATTTTTGTGCCTTCTTCTCTTTTCCATCAGCTCCAAAATTTCTTTTGTGATACAAGGTTTTCTGGTGGCTTGTTTCCTGAAGCCTAATGTTTCTTTACCAGCTTTTGTTATTTCTTTCTGCAATACATTCCATTCACCCTCAATTGAACTCCTTTCAGAGTCTACCATTTCTGAAAATTTTTATCTCATGTTTGAATGCTTCAGTTTATTCACTTCCAGTCTGGTTTCCTTAAAGTGAATCCTTATTCGCTTGAATTTCAGCCTGCATTTCATTACTATCAAATTATTGTCAGAGTCTATCTCTGCTCCTGGGTACATTTTACAGTCTAAAACTTGATTCCTGAATCTATGTGTGACCATGACATAATCTAGCTGATATCTGCCTGTATCCCCAGGATGATTCCAGATGTATATCCTTCTTGCATGGTTCTCAAACAGTGTGTTTGCCACTACTAGCTTATATCTTTCACAAAATTCTAACAACCTGCTTCCTTCCTCATTTCTTTCTCTTAGACCAAAATTTCCTACTGTAGTCCCCTCTTTTCCTTCTCCCACTATTGCATTCAAATCACCAATGATTATTAGATTCCCTCCCTCCCTTTTTTCACGTATTGAATTAATTCTTCAATTTTGATGTATATTTTCTCTATTTCTTCATCCTCTGCCTGTGTGGATGGCATATACACTTGTACTAATGTGGTTAGGCCAGTCTTAGTTTCTAAGCTCATCAAAATAATCCTGTCACTAAACAATTCATAATAACTCGTCCATTTCCCTATTCTCTTATTCATTACCAAACGTACACCATTAACTCCACTGACAGCATTTGTGATAATGATTCTGTGTTTCCCATACCAGTAATCCTGTGTATTCTTCCACTTAATCTCACTCATCTCAATGACATGTAACTTAAGTCGTTTAATCTCCCTTTTTAAGTTTTCTAACGTACCTACCATATTCATACTTCTAACATTCTATGCTCCAACTCGTAGAATGTTTCCATCCATTCTGATGATTTCTCCCTGAGTAGTCTCTACCTGGATATCCTAACGGGGGACTATTTAACCTCCAGAATATTTCACCCAGGAAGAAGTCACCATGATACATGTAATTTGCGAAGATTACATGTCTTCGGGATACCCTTTGTGTCTTTAATGCAGTGGTTTCCCGTTGCCTTCTGTTTCCCCATGCCATTGATCATTTCTGATTCATCCACCTTTAGGAGCCATTCCCAATCCCAATGGCAAGATCCCCAAATCACTTCAGGTGAATACCAAGATGCTTCCTTCCAAATGTCGATGGCCGAATTCCTTCCTGTTCTTTGTCCCCAGTCGCATCCCGTCTCAAAGTTGGCGAGCCATAAAAAAAAAAACAGGGTCAGGGTGACTCCTTATACCAGAAATCTTTCAGTCATCATAGCCTCGTGCATTCAAACAGGATGCTCCATGGAATAATTACCAGTATATTGCATATGTATAACACAGGAAAGTAAATCATCAAATAAAAATAATCCGCTGTTGGCACTTACCTCGATCTGAATAATTTCATAAACCTCGAATATACTGAATATAACTTGTCATTCTGCTACACTAAAAAGCTATGACACACAATCCTGTAGTAATAACACAGAATAACACCTTCTTCCACATTATAACATGCAGTTGACTAGCTGTGGTTGATGTAGAACATTTTCAAATAATGGTACTCTAGCAGACTTTGCCATCGCCGGCCAATACAGAAATAATTATTCAAGGTAAGAGGGGTACAGAAAAACATGGAATATTTTTATGACCAGATGATAAAAGACAGCTTACATTGAGTCACTTTACCAACAGAAAGTAGTTGATATTTTAACCAGTTGCTCACTGACCTTGGAGACATAGCCATTATAAATGCATACAGTATTGTCGAGGTGGATTCTGGGTGATTGCATTGTATTATTAGACCTTTCATTTTATCAAATATTTTATGGTTCTTTTGTTTGGCTTCATTAAATTACCGACCTGCATATATTTTTGGTTTGTTTTGGTTACATGGAATTATATTTCTCCCATTATTCAATTCTATAAATCTCCATTTAGAGTGTCCATTAATTTCTACTGTCACTAAACTTAGTATAGTTTATCATTAAAGTTATATAGTTATTTAAAAAAAAAAACTGATTAAGGAAGGCAGCACGATTTTTTTGTATAATTACAAAACCACTGCATCTACATTTACACAAGTCACAGATTTATTTACAAAGAACATTCAGCAACCATAGATCATCATTAAAAGAAAAAATTAAAAACTCTCATTCTGGAGCTTAAGCTCAGTTTCTCTCAATAGTTCAGTTTGTTGCAAACATTATTTTCAATTAAAGTTTGAAGTGTACCAATTAGGTGTACCTTCCTTTGATTCTTTAATTTTGACATTGATTAAACTTTACATAGTCTATCATTAAAATTTTGTAGTTATTTAAATAGCTGATTAAGGGAGGTAGAGGGATTTCCTTGTATAATTATTAAACTGCTGCATCTATATTTACACAGGTCACCGATTTATTTGAAAAGAACATTCAACAACCATAGATAATCTTTCATACAAAAAGTTAAATTAATATCTCTCTTTCTGGATTTCTCAGATTGACATCGAACTCACAAACTACATTTTTGGTGAACAATTTATTTGTTTAGCCTGCCGTTATCGTTGCAGTGGTAAGTTGTTCCATTAGGATCTCCTCTTAAATGTATTACATATGCACTTGATGGTGGCATATAATTGTCGCACTATAATTACACACAATATCAACAGCGTCTTCAAACTGTGTCCCTCTCCATGGACAAACTTGGAAGCAAAAACAGCAACATCACATTAACACACCTCCAATATTCCGTGCTGCACTCATGACAATAACTGTCTCAAACCACGTGACACAATCACCTGACATGGTCACGTGACACAGTTGCTTCTGATTTCTCCAGGATGCACGACCAAAAATAATTAAAATTATTATAATTTATTTTACAAAAATAATTATTGATGGCACATCTAGAATTGACTTTGAATTAGTATGTTCAATTTCACGTCTAGAGGTGCAGCAGTTTTTTCTAAAAGTGTACACAAGAGTGTATAAATTGTTGGCTAGTATAAGGGCTTGCTTTGCTCGCCACAATTAAGCCTATAAATATGGATCAATACTTTCATTTTGAGAACTGTCACTCCTTCCATAGTAAAAATTGCCTTGGTTACAGTATTTGCGTTTGTATTTATTAGTCCCTTAGTATCATATTTAGTACAAAGTACAAAATATTTGGGATAAGCAAAAAAACAGTCTGTATGCAGACACACACACACACATATGAACAAATATTTCATCTAGCCTGTGATTACTCACAAGATAACTACCTATAACAAGTTTGATATAGGACACAACATTTATAATTACAGATTACACCTGATTTATATCATTTTCACTATTTACATTTATGTTAATCACTATGTTTTAAGTCTAATGTTTGGTTTGCAAATTCTCATTAATACTGTAGAAGCCATGGTCAATCTAGTACTCCTTCAGTCCTGAAGTGAATTTAGAATATTCTCTTACAATTGATCGTTTGTGGTGGATTATTAAACAATCTGATTGCCATATGAAGTGGTCCTTTGTAACAAATGATAGTATTTTTGGTGGTATATGTAAATCTAGTGTCAGTCTAGTATTATATGTGTGCACATCATTATTTGTTTTTAGTATATACCCAGAAGCTTCCATGTATTTTTTTTTTTATGGATATTATGATTTCAAGTGTATATACACAGGGCTGTGGTAGAATTTGAATCTTTCTGAATAAAAGTCTACATGGGGTTCTACTTTGTATCCCTTTCATAATTCTAATAGTTTTCTTCTGCATTTTGAAGTATTTGATACTTTGTGGCGAGTTTCCCCAGAATACAATACCATATGCAAAATAAATATTTCTAATTGTTTCATTTAATATGCAACCAGCTAATATTCTCATCATGAAGCAGATAATATTTAGTTTTTTACAAAGTTGTTCAACATGTGTGTTCCATTTAAAATATTCTTGTATCCATGTTCATAGAATTTTGTTGTTTTACATTTTTAAGTAGTTCATCACAGAGTTTTACTGTAGGTACTAGGGTTTCTAAATTAATTCTTGCCCTGAAGTGTATGGCATGTGTTTTTTTCTCTGTGCTTAATATTAACTTGTTTTGAGAAAACCAGTTTGTATTGTTTTTAGAACAGCATTACATAGTTTTAGTTAATTTCAGCATATTCTTTCATTAATATGCTGGTGTCATCTGCAAATTTAATATACTTTTTGGCAGGTATTTGTTGTTTCCAGACCATTTATATTCTCAAAACATTACAGGCCCGTGAGTTGACCTTTGCGGCACTCCCAATTTCATGCGTTTCAAATCTGAGTGCCAATGGTTTATACCGTTGTTAGTCTTAAAACTACATATAACCATTTGTTTCCTATCATGCAGGTATGACTGTATCCAGTTTTTATCTACTTTACCTACTCCTCTATTTCCTAGCTGTTGTAATTTTTTGTGGTCAATTTCATCAAATGCCTTTGAGAGATCCAAGCATATTCTAGACACCCTTTTTTTCAATTATCTATAAGATTTCTGTATTAAAAAAAAAGTACAGTTTATTCTCCTATATCCATGTTGAGAATTATTTATTATTTTCTAAATAGTTGAAAAGTCTTTTGTGAAATAGCTTTTCTAAGATTTTAGAGAAACATGAGAGAATTGTTACTAGACCGGTAATTTTACACATTTTCTTTTTCCCCCTTTTTTTAAAAGGTATTTTACTTTTACTGATCTAAGCCTACCTGTAAGTATTCACTAGAAAATGAGTTATTTCAAATCTGAGAGAGAGGACAAACTATTAATTTAGCATACTTTTTTAACAGAAAATCTGGGAAATCGTCAATTGCAGATGAGAATTTAGGTTTTAACTCACCAATAATTTTAATACTTCTTCTTCACAAGTGCAATGAATGAAAAGTTTTTTTCTCAACTACTTTCCTCATGCCACTTTCTAAATTTTTTAGATATCTTACTACCCTGTTAAGAACCTGTTTGTATTTTTTGAAAAATTACCAAATTCTGGTGTTGTTTCCTGTGTTTTTGAAATTGTATGTAACAGTTGTTTCTTTTATATGACATTAGGATACCAGATGTAATCCAGCCTTTTGTATCATTTATTACATTTGGCTTTCTTGACCTATGTGGGAAGCATATTTCAAAATAGTACAAGAATGTACTTATGATGAGTCATTTTTCTGCCTTCGCATGTGGACAACTGTACATTTCTTCCCAAGTTTCATTTCTGGTGGACAATGGAGAATACACTGCTATACAAAATATTCAGCATGCTTATATTTCCTGCAGTGTTTTGCGCCAATTCTCTCTAATGATCCCATCCACATGATCAACATTTGCAAGGGTACTGAATGTTGTGGACCTGCCTTAACTCGCTATATTTTTCTGTGAGATCCGTGCGTCCAGCGTCAAATTGCTTACACCGCTTTACAATACCTGAGCAAGAAATTGCACACTCACCAAATACAGCACTGATTTCATGATAAATGTCCATGTGATTGAGCTGTTTAGCACTTAGAAATCTGATCATTGCACACACCTCCAATTTGGAGTGAACATCCAGGTGACATGCCATTGAGCAAAGCCCGCTTTGCGCACACAATCTTCCTTTCAAATGTGTCAGCAGTTACTGTACCATGCTCTGCATTGTCCACAGTCATGACACACAGCATGCTCTCATGGCGAGCTAGTGTAACTAACTTTTTGATTTGCCCTCGTAATTCAATTTCAATTCCTTAATTTTTAAGAGATTCCACATGATGAAAAATTATAAAGTTTGAACTTGATTTTATGGTATGTAAATTTGCTTTACCACTTACCTCTATGTTGGTGCCCACTGCTTATCAGGCTTTACTTGTCTTAACATTTTTCTTATTGTAGCATAGTCTCAATTTAGGTACAGCTAATGGGGGTCACCACTTGTTTATTGGCATTTATCTGGGTGTCAATTTGTCTACTTGGTGAGCCCATAAAAATCATCATCTCTAATTGATCGTTTCTTTGTGCAGATTGCTGCCCTCATTACTCTTCTTGGGAAGTTTACCACTTCTACTACTGAGTAGTTGAGGTTTTAGGTATCTTTTCTCCTATAACAACTATTTCCACATTAGAGAGTTTTTTTATTGTTCTAATTGCAATGTCTACTTCATTTTTTGCAACATCATTCACTCCTGTCCAAATAACTGAATTGCCCTTTTCCTTTAGTTTCATGGTATCATTAGCATTTTCCAGTACTGTGTTCCTGGCATAATTTCCCCTCAAATATTATAGTTTTTGGAATCTCCGTTCTTCAAATTTTTGACACATCCTCTAACATAGTCCACTTTCTATTTTTTATTTTTGTCATGTCTTTTCTTATTTTTTGTTTATATGGCTTTATCACTATATCCTGTTGCCACACTTTATTAATGTTCACAAGGGGAGTTTGTATATCTAGCACCTTAAATTTGTTCGAAGTAATCACTGGTGTTTGCTGACCTGAATATTTCTCATCCAATGTCACACATTTACTCCACATTTTAGCAACAACACACCTTTTGCTTACATGTGAATTTCTGGTCTTAACCTCACTTCCACATATTCTCTTGTCTTATTGTTCATACAAAAATCACTTCCCATGTCATTTTCAATTATTATTTTTAAGCTATTTATTCCACGAACAAACACAGTAGCAGTGTGTATATCACTTTTCAGTGCTTCAACCACTGACTCTTCTTTACCCACAAAGTAGGTTCCTAGTGCTTCCATGCTTACTTGGCATGACAGGATGCCACACACACATTTATCATTCACTGATTCAAGCTAATATATGCAGTCAATATGAATCCATTTTTTGATAACAGATCAAAGTCTTATTCCAGTTTCTACTTCTTTACAACATAGTACACTATGTATGATATATAATTTATTTTCAGTGAGCAGCTAGTCACTACATCTATATGTGTTCCCATCTTACCAAAGGTGGCATATGCATCTGTTATGATGAGGAATCAGTCTCCAGCTACTATGAAAACCTATCACAAGCTCTCATTTCACCCTGCTACCCATTTGACCCTGTACTGAAGCAAATCTCTCATGCTACAATCCATCTGTTACACAATTAATTTAATCTAACTGTAGCCCCATTTTATCACCTATTTCTCTGCTGGTTTTGAGTTGATGTGTGACTTCCTATGCTCCTTTTCCTGAAATGCACATCCTCCTCCTCAAAATCCTGCCCACTGGCCCATATATATGCTTCAGCAGACTATACAATATCAAGAATATTTTAGTGCAATATTAATCACCTTACAGTTCTCCCAAATCACCATGCAGTTCATTTCCACACATCAGAACCCCCTACAAAACCTGCAGCTTGTCCCCTTTCACCACCACCTTCTTCAGTCTGACCTCATGAGAAAACTTTCCTATTATTGACCATACCACTTCCACTACAAACCACTTCACATTTCAACTCACCAGCCCCTACTTCACCAGTTTATATGCTGTATATCAAACTATACTTCTGAATGAATGGTCAAAGGCAAACAGTTTATACCAACAACTCAGACCATCTGGAGGCACCCCTTAGCCCTTCTCACAATTTGAACAAATGTTTTACAGCTTGAAGGTCTCTTGGGCATGCGGCCGGATCAATTGATCATGGATGAACAAATTTTTGACATTCAAACATCAGATTCGCCGGGAAAACCTATGATTACATAAATGTTTTACAGTGTGGGCTGTCAGAGTATTCCTTGAAATCACAACCTTTCCAAACTCTGCAGATGGGAACTAGCTTACCAATAGTTACTTGGTACCATGAATCACCCTGGCTTGCACCTCCCATCAAATGCTTCCAATAGACCCTGCACTTATTTTTATTATCATTTCTAATTTATAACTTTCATATTTAATACTCTTTGATCATGGTTGTATCATTGTGTGTTAATTACTTTAACAATATTCCCTCAGTTCTAGCGATAATATTTCTCCTGTAGTATCGATTATCAATTTAATATTCTCTCATCCCCCTCCATTACCACCACTGTCACCCTAGATTTGTCTCCTCCGGTTTCTCATTCACTTGGTCTGTGTAGGTATGAACACATCTGTCTATTCACCAAATGACTCATCTACCACCAGCACCAAGGTCCAACTCCGAAATATTTCATTATTTATGATTGTCTTTTTATTACAGTAAATATGAGATGGAAGAACATTCTCATAAGAGAGAATTCAAATTTATAAATCAGATCTTCAAGAAGCATTGTACCTGCATATCTTTTTAATGGGTATTGTTTAAAGGATGGGGGGGGGGGGGGCAAGGAATGGGAAGGAATTCGGCCATGGCCTTTTGAAGGAAACATCCCGGCATTTGCCTGGAGTGATTTGGGAAACCATGGAAACCCAAATCTGGATGCCGGGACGGGGATTCGAACCGTCGTCCTCCCGAATGTGAGGCCAGAATGCTAACCGTTACACCACCATGCTCGGTTTATTGTGCTTAAAGATTTTGATTGAAAGCAAAAATTTATGGCATCAAGAAAATGAACACATATGACACAAAATTTGTGTGATAGCCATGTAATCATAAAATAGATTTCTATCAAGTCTGTGATAATCTGCACATAGATGAGTATGTACCCACTTTTGTTTTGGTATTTTCTGTAAAATCTTTGTTGCAATGATTATAAGTGTAGATTTCACTGTAGTTGATAAATAATTTTTAGTTTGCTTTGAAATCACCTCTAGTATTTGTATTCCTACAGCCTGCTACCAGGTAAAGGTGACTATGCGAGCTATAAAATTTAGGATACTGACATTATCATTCAGAGAATATAAACCAGGTTTTGCAAGAATGTGCCCAGAGTTCAAGGTAAATATTTGTTTAATAGGAAAGTACAAAGTAGGTAAATTGCCATGTGAGCACACATTTAATCAAAATTAAATGAAATCAGATGATGCACAATTCTGATGCAACCATGCTTGATCTTTGATCTATAACTTCTTTTTGATATGGTATATTTTTTAGACTTTTTTTTTTTTAATTGAATGAAAATGGTTCCGATTTAACAAAACAAGGTGAGTTATTTCGTTAGATCTGACCCTTTTCTATAGAATAATGGTACTACAAGACAAATTATGGCTACTTTTTTCCCACAGAAATTTTCCCCCATTTGTGTATCAGAGTTATCCATTAAAAGAGGAAACTGTGGGACAAGTCAATTTTTTTGGTTAAAATCAATGGGAAAATGGTTGGTACCAAAGTTAGAGTAGAGTGGTCTCATACTATGTCATTTTTTTAATTATTTTTTTTAACAAAAGGGCTATGGCAAAAATATTTTGACCTGTGCTTCCACCTACCTTCTTCGACAAACTTGTAACAACCTCATCAGTCATTGGAATGATGTGCTTTATGCAGGATTTATCTGTGAATATTTTAAAGTGTGTATTTAACTTGACCTACAATGTTCGTATTTAATATTCTCAATTTTAATGAATTATTTTCAGTATTTTATTATGTTCCATTATTAGCTATTTAATACTACCACCTTAGGGACTTGTCAGATTTAGTGATTATTTAGTTCAAAACAAATTTAGATATGTTTGAACATAATTCTTCATTGATCTTCATATTTTATCAAATCAAAAATTGGGAGTTTCTGTAAGGGAACAATGCCTTTATACATGCCTAAATTAACTTTTTTTGGTACTGAAGAATGTATTTTTGCCTTGATTATGAAACATTGTTTAGAGAATAATGTGCATCATAAGTTATCAATAAAATATCAGCTCAATTGCTTTGATTCAGTCCAAAAGTTTCCCCGCAGAAGTCACGACATTAGAAAGTATTAACAAAACTATGGTTGTAACGGAGGTCAACTTTGTGGAAGCGGATAAAGATGTGGATGTTCAGTGCTTGACATCCAATAATGCAGATGCTTTGCAGAATCAGAGGTTGAGGTGGAAAAATAAATTTATAATTATTTAGATTTTAATATTTTACCAAAAATAAACTTAAATTCAAAATAAGCTCTTTACAAATTCTACATTTTACTTACCCAAAGCCTATTTCTATCTAATACTGATTTATTTTGTGCTACATCTTTCAACAACAAAAATGTGGTATGATTTCACAAGTGAATTAAGTTATTTACATAACTACACATGGATCAACAAAACAATCTTTGTTTAATGGACTTTGCAGAGGTTATATTCGATTAATTTGAGCAATAAGCACAAGGCCATGCTACCATACATCTCCATGCCTGCCACCCACCTTTCCACCACTCTAGTGGCACATTCACAGTCCAACTTGTAGGACCAATGATGATCCACTTTTCCACTGTAGAGCTCTTTTTGGGTTGTGAAAAGGTTGCAGTAATACATGTAGGATGTGTTGGACCCCCAGACAATCAATGTAGGCCCCTGCCATCAAACAAACTATGGTGATGGATCGTGATCGGAGGAAACATCCTACAGTTGTGATATGGACACTGGTGTTGTGCTAGAAAGTAGGAATGGAAAGGATGGCTTGGAACATCTTATTGGAGCCTTTCTAGTGGTGTGAATTGAATAGGTGAGTGCATTTTATGGTAGTTCTGCACAGAGTTCCTGCAAGTTGGGTGGTGATTAGACTGCTGTACTTTACATGCAAGTCCAATCTTGTAAATTCGTCACTTTACAGGCGCAGATCCAAGATTTTGGTTTGGGAGGGGCTTGAGCGGAATTTGGTTTGAAGGGGGGGGGGCTTGGCTTGATTGGATTTTGGGCAGGGGGGGGGCTTGCCTCTAGTGGATTTTGGCTTTGGGGGGGGGTGCCTTGAGTCGGGTAAAATATAGTATTAATAGTCTCCTTGGGCCTCAAATCTGCTGTAGAGCTAAAAAAAAAGTCTCCAAAATTACAATGATACCACTTTGTTCATTGTTACTTTTATTACAGCACCGTAAAAAAAAAGGTCACATTGTTTTTTGGTAAGCAATGATCGGCTGAATGTCGTATCAACATCAGATCCGCCGGGAAAACTTATGATTACGCATCAAGCATCTCCAATTATGTCTTTGAAGAAGGTTAAGGCAATTTCAGTAGTATGTCTTCCATGTGATGACACATTGTTGAATATGGAGGAATTCACAATTATGAAACTTTGTTTTGTTTTAGAAGGTAACTGTTTTTTGTTTCCAGTGAGTTGAATATATTTATCGAATCTTTTACCTACACTGCCAATTTGCAGACTGACAAAAGCTAATTTTTTCTCTCATTCCTATCTTACATTCAAAATCACACACAAATAGAAATGTTTCATGTCATTGCGGTGTTTGTTTTTGTGATAGCTACCACCAAGCAGAAAACATTAAGGGAGGACACCACCTCTCATCACTCGATCTCTGTTATTACTTATTTCTGAGCTGTATCTTTTTTTTAGAATCAAATCAATATGTAGATTAACATTAATAACAAAAGTAAATTTAATTGAAAGTTCTATGTCAAAACCCTCCAAAAAGATAAACCAAATTGATTCACTTTCCAGCATAGAATCTGTTTTCAAGGGTAGGTAAAAGCCGGGAAGTACTCCTGTTTCTTTCTTTTTTGGCTCTCCAGCTTTCCTTCTGAATTTACACTGTTTGCAATGCTTTAATCATGTTTGAGTGCAACATTTGTTTCTACTTCTTCTTCAAACAATGACTAATTTGGTAATTTTATGTTAATTGATGACCCATAGGCACACTTCAGTATTGTTCACATGGTTTCTCTGCAGACAATATTTTAAATGGTGGTGCCTGGCAAGATTTCTTTATTTATATTTATGTAAACTATGATACACACTGATCAGCCAGAACATTGTGACTACCTTCCTACTATCGATATAAGCCCCTCCAGGCAATAGCAGCATCACCTGACGAGGAATGACTGCTAGACAGACACCCGCAAGGTGCATGTAGTATCAGTGAACATGCTATTTGTGATGGGGAAGGCACGCAATCTATCTCAGTTTGACTGAGAGCAGATTGTGATGGACCGGAGGCTCGGCATGAGAATTTTGGAAACTGCACGACTTGTCGGGTCTTTGAGGAGTCCTGTGGTGAGTGTCTTCAACAGGTGGCGAAACCAAAAACCAACTCCAAAAGTCGAGGGGTTGGGCGGCCACCCTTCATTACAGATGTCAGACGTCATTGGGTGGTGAACTGTGATAGAACTAGCATCAGAGTTGAATGCTGGGCTGAGTAAAAATGTGTCTGAACACACAGTGAGCCGAACAGTCCTAAAGGTGAACCTCCGCAGCCAACGACTCATGCATGTGCCAATGTTAACACTACAACATTAGCAGCTATTGCTGAAATAGGCATGTGACCATCGTCACTGGAAGTTGGCGCAGTAGAAGAGTATTGCATGTTCTGATGAATCCCGATATCTTCTTCATCATGTCAAATGGAGGGTACAAATACGTTGTTTTCCAGGGGAACAGCTTCTTGACATATGTACTGCGACGACTCAATTATGCTGTGGGGAACATTCATGTTGTCATCCATGGGCCCAGTGGAGCTCATGCAAGGTACCATGATATCCAATAAGTATCATATACTGGTTTCAGACAACGTACACCCCTTAATGATGACAATGTTTCCCAACAGCAGTGCCATTTCTCAACATGATAATGCACCATGTCACAAGGCCAGGAGTGTGATGGAATGGTTCAAGGAACACAGTGGTGAGTTGCGATTGATGTGCTGGCCCCCTAACTCATCAGATCTGAACCCGATGGAACACATTCGGGATGTGATTGAACGTGGCGTCAGCCCATCCCCCTTGTCTATTAAATCTGAATATCTTGCATATAGCCCACTAACTGAAATTCACATGAATATTCTTTCCTAAATCCATGTTGCTGATTCACAAACCAGTTCCTTTCCTCATTGATATTTGTGATATGGTTGCTTATCAATTATTAATTTACCTACCGTCAAACTATTGGTCTATAGTTTTGAACTATATTTTTCATCCTCTTTTATTGACTTGTACTGCAATCACACTTTTCCAGTCCACTAGTACGCTGCATATTTGCAGCTTTAATCGAAATACCATTTCAAGGTAAAGTACATCACATCCATCTATCTTTAAGACATTGATAGTAATATTATCTACACCAGCCCCTTGAT